>CAUYLG010067537.1:0-80798 GCA_963573385.1 Cacajao melanocephalus
TAATATATAATAAATATATTATATTTATATATTATATAATATATATATTTAATAAATATATATTTAATATATATTATATATAACACTTTTATATATATGCAGTTATATATATCACAGTTATATATACAACTGTTTTATATATAAAACTGTGATACAGATACACACACACACACACACACACACACACAAAATGGAATACTACACAGCCATAAAAAGGAATGAATTAACAGCATGTGCAGTGACCTCGATGGGAATGAAGACTAAGTGAAGTAATTCAGGAATGGAAAACCAAACACCATATGTTCTTACTGATACGTAGGAGCTAAGCTATGAGGACACAAAGGCATAGAATGATACAATGAACTTTGGGGACTTGCGGGGAAGAGTGGAACGGAGGTAAGGGATTAAAAGACTACAAATATGGTACAGTGTATACTACTTGGGTGATGGGTGCACCAAAATCTCACAAATCACCGCTAAGTAACTCACTCATGTAACCACCCATACCCCAATAACTTATGGAAAAAATAAAAAATAATAAAAATAAAATGTTTATTAGCCCAAAAAAAGAATGATTCCTAACCAAAGACAAAACAGAAAGTTCATTAGGAATATTATTGTATATACTTACTTTTATTAACATAAGAACCTTTATAATCTATTTTATAGCAGATAATAAATACACTCTCAAAAACATTGAAACAAAATCTGGTAGTCACTAAATAGGGGAAATTAAGATATTTAATGGGCTCTGTGTGATCAAATTCCTCTTGAAATTTAAAATGCAGATCAGGAAAAGATATAACACTTAAAGTTCTAAATTAAATAACCGAATAAGAAAATTCATGAAAACCACTTTAACAATAATATGAAGGGTTTCACAAACTGAAATCTTCCATAAGGCAAATCATAATCCCATATTTACTGACTACTCACCATGCTGGAGGGTAGGTTCAACTTTCACTGAATCTATTAAATTTAAAAGAAATGATAGCAGTTGTTTAGACCCCATGCCCTTCTTGACAAATACTGAACTTGCTTCTCTGAACAGTGCATTAAGGAGCATCTGACTAGAGGTCAAGTTGTCATACATTCTTAGAAAGTTAGGATTGTGGTCTCCAGTTCCTTAGATACTAACATTGGGACAGCTTTAGGAAGGAAATGCTGCTAAGGCTTTGAATTACAGACCCTACAGAATCTTAGTAACAACTCATGCCTCAATGTGAAAATGAATTCTGAGTTCCAACTTGAATTGCTAGCAATATATCTTGCCCCATTCTCTCCCTCTCTCTCTCTCTCTGTGCGTGTGTGTGTGTGTGTGTGTGTGTGTGTGTATGTGTGTGTATTTATTTTGCCTGTAAGGGCAAATCTTATGCATTCTAAACATAAACAGGTATCTTAGAAACAAGCCTCTGGAACACAGTCATATGTAAGAAGTAACTGTTATACTCAAAACAAATTTTTTCAGCTAACACTGAGGTAAGTGACAAGTTGACAATAAAGGAAAACTGCCAGAGTTCACATTTAATAAATTATGTTAAAATGAGAATCTATTCTACAATCAACATTCAGAGAGTTAAATGACCTCTGGGTTAATGACCACATCACCTCCTTCAAAATTTTACAGATGAACTAAAGCAGACAGAGATTAAGAGATTTCCGAAAAGTCAGAGGACTTAACAGCTAGGTCTGCAGATTCCTATCCAATGTTTTTCCTAATACTGCATGAAATTTTTGACAGACTACTCAACCAAACTGTGTCTTTCAGAATTCTACCTGTCGGAGCATTTTAGTGACTAGGTCTGGCACTACTTACAACTGTAATCAGGCAGTTTTCTGTGTGGACAGGAAAGAAAACTGCCTAATTACAGCTGTACTTAGTGCCAACTCCCAAGCACCCCTTCAAGCACCACAAACTTCTTGCCTCCCCCAAACTTCTCAAGGTGTTTTACAGCTTTATTATCTTTTTCCATATGTTTCCACATTGTACATTTATACTGAAAAGTAAATGGCCTGGAAAAAAATGTTGCTCCTCTTGAAAATAAGTATTTACATTTTAACAAGAAATAACACCTTCAGCTCTAAAGAGCATCAGAAATTTCAGCATCACAGGGGTAAGAGTTGGCTCTGAACTAGATGTTCTATAATTAAAATGTGGGAATATAATAATTCTTAACTAGTGAATATGGAAATAAATGTTGTGCTGTTCCTATATTTATTCTGTATTATGCATTTAGGCTAAGTCAATGTAGAAAAAGGTGTTTAATGAAATATTTCCATTGTAGAGGTAGAATTGTGTAAAGAAACTAAAAAAACATGTGGATGATGACAATCTAGCTAACATCTACACTGACTGATTACTACACATCAGGCACTACTGCAAACACTCTAGGTAAGTAGACTAGTTAGTTTAATCCTCCTAACGATCTTCTAAGTAACATTATTATCCCTAGTTGACACATATTGGAAACTGAAGCACAGTAAGGTTAGGTCATTGCTTAAGGTCACAGAGCTACTAAGTGTCAGGGCCAGGATTCAAACTCATGCAATCTCTTTGTATTCTATACACAAATTTCTATTCTCCAAAGCAAACATTGACTTCTCTCCCCAATAAGCCAGCTCTTCCTTCTTCATTCCTCCTTCAGTTAGTGGCCTCTACCCAGCCACTGAGGTGAGAAACCAGAATAGCACTTCATCTAGGGCCTAGTCAATTCTCCCTTTCACAGCTTACTGGTTCACCTCTGCATCTGCTACTCTATGACCTTGGGTACTCAACTTCCTCTTTCTAAGCCTCAGTTTCTCATCTATACAACTGAGTTCATAAGAGTATCTGCAGTTGTTGTAAATATCAACATTAAATGAGATAACTTACGTAAAATGCATAGCACAGTGATTGGCAGATTGCAGGAAGATCAATAATTATTAGGTATTATCATCAACACCTTGAATCTGGTCTTTCCCTTCCAATCTTACACCTAAGCATCCTTAGACCTTCATCTCCTTTCTTCCTTGCAACACTAACAACCTCCTACTTGATCACCCTGTTTCTGGTCTATTTTTTGTCTAATCCAAATACTACAACTGCTAAAAATGTCACTCATATCCCCTGGAATAACAAATGTCACTCCAATTCATAGGGGAGAAGATCCCAACTGCTTATTATCATGGTATACAATACCTGCCACAATTTAGCCTTTCCAAACTCCCAACACACAACACGTGCCACCCTGCAATTCCTTCAAAGGGTATACACTTTCTCAACTAATTTTTTATCATGTTGCTATGGAAGTTCCCATTAATTCCCAATTAATTACTTTTCCACCTGTCTCTATCTTATCACTTATCACACTGTATTGTGCTGTTTACTTTAAAACTAGATTATACTTTTCTTAAGAAAGGAAACCAGGTCTCATTTGATCAGAAAAATATTAGCATCTAACACAGTACCACAGATACAAGAGTTCAATAAATAAACACCAATTCATTTAATACCCAACTTTGATAGAAAACATTATAATATTCAAATACCTTTAGCATATCTTCCCACAGCTAAGGCTCTGAGAAATAGACACATTTATAAAAGCCTTTCTCTATTCTACAACAAGCATTTAAGGCACTACTGAAATACCTGAAAACCTTACCAAACATTTTTCATATTAAAACAAAAAACCTTCAGCAATAAATTTTTGGATGCTTATTCATACTATGTTAAGGATTATAATTCAGAGTATACAGTTTAAAATTTCTTGAAAATCCATTATAAGCATGATACTTTCCATACCTCCTGAAGGAATGCTAAAAACACAGCTTGAAGCCTTATCTTAAATGTGAAATGAAAATAATAAAAATAATTTATGTAGCTGCACTATAATAATAAACTGTTTTTCATATATCTTTGCATAGGTTAAAGATTCTGCAAAGTAAGTTTTAGACATACTGAACACAGATATTTACAAGCTTTAAATACACCTTGCATGTGTAGATAGCATGTTTCCTCTTGTTTCATAATTCTTAAGACACACAAAAAATTAGCTTCCCTTCAAAAGAAAGAAACAATAATACTTGAGGCAGTCAATTACAGAAAAATGTGTTTACTGTTATAAAACATTTCACACCAAGGAAGATAACCACAAGTTCAAAATGAGATCCGGTGGCTGAATCTTTTGTTCTATAACCATGTGTGGAGATGGATAGTTAGGGGAGCAAGGCACAGAACAAAAATAAGAAAGGAATACATATAAATATTTTCTGAGCAAAGGCATTTCAAATTCAACCCACACAATTCTTTTTCCTACTATACTCGGTAGTTTCTATCATACTGGGTAGTTTCTACCACTGTGGTCTAAATGTAGACTTGTGTAAAGTAAAACGGTTGTTAAAGATAAAGGGTTAAAATAAGGAAATTACATATTGAAAACCAAACACGATGGGTTTCTATGAAGCACGGGCGTCTTTTGATTATGAGATCACCTTCTTTAAAATACATTAAAGTTTTCAAAAGGTTGGTAGTATAATAGAAAGAATACTAGATTAAAAGTCAAGATATTCTCAATTTGCTGTTTTGCCTTGTTCTCTTTAGGACCTCAGGCAAGGTACTTAACCTTTCTGATTCCAATTATTCTTACAGAGATTTAAAAAACAAAAACTAGATGATCTTTAAATGCCTCTTTGGCTTGTGAACTTTTATGAGAGTACAACATTCAGAAAATGTAAGAATCGAGATTAATTTAAGATTAAAATTACATGTCTTCAATGTTTCCTTAAACTGTGCATAATCAAGTTTTATCAAAACTCCTTACTGGGTTCTATTTTTTAAAAATAAGAAGAGGCTATAAATATATAGTAATATGGAGTAAATGACTTTAGAAACATTCTCCAAAATGTTTGCATAAGGCTAATAGACAAGTATTTCAAGAATAATTATCGGTATTACTGTCTTTGGAAGCATCATTAAGCAGAAATTCAGGAAGTGGCAAAGGATCTTAATCTTGAACAAACTCTAAGTCATAACGTAGTAAAGGTGCAATGAAATCTAGATACTCAAACATAAAAAGTAGGATAAGAGTGAGCTGATGGATAAAAGCAGCTCTTACAAGTTACACAGGATACACTGATTTTTTTTTTTTTTTTTGGAGATGGGAGTCTCACTCTTGTCACCCAGGCTGGAGTGCAGTGGTGTGATCTCAGCTCACTTGCAGCCTCTACCTCCTGAGTTCAAGCGATTCTCGGCCTCAGCCTCCTCAGTAGCTGGGATTTCAGGCATATGTCACCATACCCAGCTAATTTTTTGTATTTTTAGTAGAGACAGGGTTTCACCATGTTGGCCAGGCTGGTCTCAAACAATAGGCATAACCAGAGCCATCGTAGGCAAATCAAGATGTTTGGTCATACCAGTGATAAGTAAACAGAGAAGCTATCACCTTAGAAATAGGTTGTGGATGCTGAGAATGTGAATTGAGCCCTCAACTAGAAAGGCATGAGAGTGGAGCTTACTGGCCTAACATGATTTTCTCTAGTTCCATGATATTGCTTTGAAATGTTCTGGGTACATCTCCTAATGTAAGGATCTTGAGATTTGAAGAAAGTTCTAGATTCATCTCCAGATGAACATTCAGAAGTCATTAACATATAGGTGGCATATGAAACCTTAGAAATAGAGAATTAGAGGCTCACCAACATGAAGGAGCTGGCAAAGAAGAATCCAGCCAAGGAGACTGAGAGGGAGTGGTTAGAGGGGTAGAAGGAAAACACCAACAAAGAGGGGGGGTATGTGTGTATGTGCACGTACACAAGAGAATATATATATACACACACACATAAACATGTAAATATATATATGCACATATGTGTGTGTATATATATATACCTGTGTGTATATATATAAAATTTCACAAGTCAAGAGAGAAGAGAGGGTTAACAAACAAATGGTTAATATTTTCATATGCCTCATATCCCAGGCCAGGAAGAAAAGTCAGTATTCTCCTAGTTTTCCAAGATGACTTGTGAGTCATTATTATTCAATTTTATCCACTTTTAAGATTATATTATAGCTATATTTATATATTTATATTTATATAGTCACCTACAGACCTTTGAGTCAGCCATCTCCATTTACTGAGAATTTTGTCATATGACTATCTTCCTTTCCACACAGGTGCTATATATTCTGGGGACTTCATTATCCATAAGAACAATTAATTCCAACACACAAGACTTAAAGTTCTTTGCCTTCCTTTTCTTCAATGACCCCTACTTTGCAGAAGGCTAGCTGGTTTAGTAGTTAGGCATGAGCGCTTCAAAGCTAGAAAGACTCAGGTACTTCCTAGCTGTGTGCCTTGGGAAAAATTACTTAATCTCACTGAGCCCCAGTTTCCTCATCTATAAAATGTTGACACTAATATGTGAAACATAAGCATGATAATCTATGGAAAATATTTAGTTTAGTGACTACTACACAGTGTTCAATGAATAGTAGCTTTTATTAATATTAATATTGTTAAAATAAGCACTATTAATCTTGGCTATCCCCCATCATTGGTCATTCTTTGGTCCTTATCATGACTTGAAACTGCTCTAACTCCAAAATCTTAAATTGAGAATTCTCACATCATATGTGCCATTTTTTCCATCTCTAGTACTCTTTTATTTTCATTAATCTTGCCCTTTAGTCATTTAGATTCTTCATCCTCTTCATTCTCCACATTTACCAGCCTCATCTTGGCTTGGCTTTGTTCCTTAATAAGTAGGATTCCTTTGGCTCAACCCTTCACTTAGCAACCTCATTACCACTCCTTGACTTCCCACTACCCCTTACTCAAGTTTTCCATCACACCCTCCCTTCCAATCTCAATCCAGGTTCAGTCTATTTGTTTTCTGCATTCTTACTGGGGACGGGCAAGGGGAGCGGGAACAGGCAGGCTGCAGGATAACACGGCTTAACCATCCTACTGGCCTCTGTACGTTTGTGATTTCAAGCCTTAGAAGGGTATTCATTATTATTCAGCAAAGAGGTCATGTGTCCCTAGTTAAGTCCCTTTTCCAATCTCAATAGCAACTTTTCTTTTGCCCTCGAGCATACTCCAACCCGTGTTCTTCCTTCTCAATCTCAGCAGATAATCTTGCTTCACAGAGAAAAGAGATGCCATCCTGGATCCTAACTTATATCTATATCTACCCCGTATTTCCTTTTTGTTTTTAAACAGGAAGATACATCATTGCTCTTCTTCAGGGTAACCCTTTCATTTGTCTTCCTGGACCTGACTCTTCCATTTCCTCTCGTTACATTTGATCAACTATCTTCTTTCTCTGTGACTTCAGTTTTCTTCCTCTTCAATGGTCCCTTTCCCTCAATCCACTAAAGTGTTCTTGACCTCTCCATCCTTAAAACAAACAAACCTTCCACTGACCACATCTACTTCTTCAAGCTTCTACCCACTATCTTCCCTTCGTCAGCAAAAGTATTTGAAAGAATATATTTACTGAATAAATAAAAATTGTTTTATTGGGTTTAGATTTCTCTCCTGAGCTCCAGGCCTTTAAAAAAAGTATTTATATCTGACTCCGTTTCAACAAAAGAAATAAAACAGCTAATTCCACTACACTGAAGAAAACTGATAAATTTCACATCTCCAAATCCACACCTCCACCTGTATTTTTTAAATTGAGTAATTATCTGCACCACCATTCACCCAATCAGACAATCTAGATTCCTTAAAGCCTGCTTTGATTCTTCCCTCTCCTTTATCCATAACTACGCAAGGCCTTTCTAAAACTCTCTCACATCTGTCCCCTTTGTGCCTTCCTGGGGTTACTACTGTTGAGGTCTTTCTCATCTTACACGAATTGAAAGGGATGTTGTGAGGGTTAAATAAATGGGAATGTACTCTAAGTTATAAAGTATTATACAAAGATTCTCATACAAACACTATTATATCTTTGGCAAAGTAAGAATGAAATTAGCTTAATATGACTTGTTCTTAAACAAATCCTGGGTCTTAGTAATAAGTGCATTCATTCATTCATTTATTTGAGATGGGAGTCTTGCTGTGTCACCCAGGCTGGAATGCAGTGGCATGATCTTGGCTCACTGCAACCTACAACTCCCTGGTTCAAGTGATTCTCCTGCCTCAGCCTCCCAAAGTGCTGGGATTATAGGCATGCACCACCATGCCCAGCTAATTTTTTGTTTTGTTTTGTTTTGTTTTAATAGAGACGGGGTTTCACCAAGTTGGCCAGGATGGTCTCGATCTCATGACCTTGTGATCTGCCCGCCTCAGCCTCCCAAAGTGCTGGGATTACAGGCGTGAGCCATTGTGCCCTGCTGGTGCTTTCTTTTCTAATTACAAATCACTAAGCACTTGTCAATCTGGTCTATAGTTTTTCTAGGAGTCAGTCAGTGTCAAGATTTTCAATACATAGTTTCTGGACTTTACCTTCCTCTCCCCCAACTTTAAAATGTAAAATATGCAATTCTTCAGGTTTCTGGTAAAAATCTTCTATCCTCTTTTTTAAAAAAGACTTTATTTTTTAGAAGAGTTTTAGGTTCACAGCAAAACTGAATGGGGAGTACAGAGTTCCCAGGTACACCCTTCTCTCACGCATGCACAGCCTCCCTGACCATGGACAGCGCCCCCCACCCCAGACTGGTACATTTATTATAATCAATGAACCTACACTGACAGGTCATTATCACCCAAAGTCCACAGTTTAGATTAGGATTCACTCTTGATGTTGTATATTCTATGGGTTTTAACAAATGTATAATGACACATAGCCACCACTACATATCTACAGAATAGTTTCACTGCCCTAAAAATCTTCCATGCTCTGCCTATTTATCCCTCCTTCTCTTCACCACTAATCTTTTTACTGTCTCCATAGTTTTGCCTTTCCCAGAATGCCATATACTTGTAATCATACAGTATGCAGACTTTTCAGGTTGCCTTTTTTCACTTAGTGATAGGCTCTGAAGATTTCTCCATGTCTTTTCACGGTCAAGCCCCTTTTAAACACCACTTTACTAAGGTATAGTTGACATGTAACAAACCACATATTTAAAGTGCATAATTTGATACATTTCAACATATGTGTACATCAAATCAAGATAGTAAACATATCTGGTGCCTCCTAAAGTTTCCTATATGCCCACTGTTCTCCCTCTTTCCTGCCCCTCCCCTCTGTACTTATCTCCAGGCCAACACTGATCTGCTTTCTGCCATTATAGATTAATATGCATTTTCTGGAATATTATTGATGGAACAATGCAGTATGTACTCTTTTTTTTTCTTTTTGGTCTGGCTTTTTTCATGCTGTGTAATTATGTTGAGATTTATCCATGTTGTGTGATCTAAAGTTCATTCCTTGTTATTGCTAAGTAGTAATCTGTTGTATAAATATTGCTTTTTAAAGATGAGTGGCGATAGTTTTATAAACATTTCTAATATATGTGTAGTACTCTACCCTACTGTTCATTTATTTCTTCCATTCAGTTAAAATAGTGAAAAGTTCTCTTATGTCTTCATCCATTTTGTGTTTTAATTTCAAAGAATCATATTTGAATGAAACAATGCCTAGCCTTTTGAAAAATTATTTGATTCCTTTCTTAAGATGATCAACTTTAAGCATTAATCTTTCATGTTATTAGGTAAGATTTTTGTTTTTCAGCAGTTAGACCTGGAAACCTTCAACATTTCCAAACGTATCAGACCTTTCTCAATTACTGTAAACAAAGCCGGGGGATTAAGAGGTACAAAGCCAAACACTGGTGAGACGCAGAAGCAAAGTAGTATCAAAGACAACACTGTGTCCTCAAAGGCTCCAAGATCAGTTTATAACTAGTTATTAATCCGACAGATTTTTATACATTTTCAAGATATATTTAGGTTGAAAATCCATTTTTAAAAATTAGCTTATTTCCTGGTTCTTAAAGTGTAGACCTTAAATTCCAGAAGACTGATATATACATATATATGTTGGTTTGTTTGTTCTGTTTAGAGATGATGTGTTGCTGTGTTGCCTTGGCTGGACTCGGAACCAGGCTCAAGCAATCCTCCCACCTCAGTCTCCCAAGTAACTGGGACTATAGGCACAAGCCTTGGCACCTGGCTTAGGAAACTGATAGACTTTTTATCTGAGTTTTACAGGACAAATTCTATTGCTATAAATACTGTATAATTTGATGTAAAAGATCTCTCCATTTAACATGTGATGGCCCATTTATTTCAAGCCATCTTTATTGAAACAAAAGAATTAGGCTAATCCCTGCCTATTACTAACTTACTAGTGTTCAATGAAATTTATAGGAGGTTACTGGTTTAGACTGAACTCCTGAACTAGGGCCAACAGATCAAATCAAAATGGAGTCACTCATGCTGAAGTTCCACTTCACCAAGCGAAAACTAAGCTGTTTATCTGACCTTTCAAGCAATCAGGAGAGACAGAGTTAGTAGTCAAATCCCAAACATGCCAGTTGATATAATATGACGATTTGATAAGACGACATAAGGAAGTCCCATCTGCTTTAATCTTAATAAGAAAAGTAACTTTAAATGACCAGTTTGCTTTTTCTTTCTTTTCTGTTTCTGCTTTCCTCAGCCCTTTTCAGTCTACACAGTAGTACCCCCTTATCCACAGATTCATTTTCCAAGGTTTCAGTTATCTGAGGTCAACTGCGGTCTGAAAATATTAAATGGAAAATTCCAGAAATAATTCAAGTTTCAAATTGCACCCTATTCTGAGTAGCATGATGAAATCTCATACCATCCTGCTCTATCATGTATATAGGATTCAGTACTATCCACTATTTCAGGCTTCCATTGGGGAATCTTAGAACATATCTCCTCAAGGCTGGGTACCGTGGCTCACACCTGCAATCCCAGCATTTTGGTACGCCAAGGTGGGTGGATCACTTGAGATCAGGAGTTCGAGACCAGCCTGGGAAACATGGTGAAAGCCCATCTCTACTAAAATTACAAAAATTAGCCAGGCATGGTAGCGGGCACCTGCAGTCCCAGCTACTCAGGAGGTTGAGGCAGGAGATATCACTTGAACCCAGGAGGTGGAGTTTGCAGTAAGCTGAGATCACACCACTGCACTCTAGCCTGGACAACAGAGCAAGACTCTGTCTCAAAAACAAACAAACAAACAAACAAAATCCCCTCAAGATAAGGTGAGACTACCATAAAACCAATCACTTCTCGGCTCATCAGAACTGTTCTATTTTATTAGAATGAGGTGTTGCCTGATTCTAGAATGGCAAATAAAGGTGAAGTAAGATCTTTAAGCTAAATTTGTTGTAATTTTGTCTCATGACATTACAAAGTATTAAACATATGAGTCATTTCCATTGTAATTTCGCAAATGGCCAAGTAAACCCACACTTGATAACATTTTGGGGCTTAAAAAAAAAATCTTGAACTTAAGCCAGCAACTAAAGATAATTCAGAAAAAGATTAATCAGATGAAGGTATTCAAGTTAAATACAGCAGCAGACCAAACAGGTGCTCTGAAATTCTGGACTATATGGCTTTCTCTACAGCTGAAACTAACAAACATATTATGTGAGTGCAATCAAACAAAAACAAAACTACATTTGAGAAAAATGACTAGGTTGGTCCAAAAGAACTAAGAAGAAATTAAGCATGAAATCAAAGTTGGCAGTTTATGGGTGAAATTTTTAACCCCCTGGTATAGTCAAGGTGATGTAAACAGTTTCTTCAAAACAAAGTCACTTGCATTTACTACTAATAATCTCTGCTTTGACAAAAATTATTTATTTTCTGTGAGGCTCATCTGTGCACTTCCTTTTAAAATCCAGTATTAGCAAAGAACCCTGCTAAGCCTGTTCAGTAAAACATCCTAAATATCTAATCATGCTAGATATCTGATCAGGTTCCCCATCCTCCACCATTCCCCAGATAATGTATGATCACCCTGGCCTGTCTTCAGCAAGAATCCTGTTAGGTTGGCTTAGCCAAAATCCCCCTTATCCCTGACATTTCCTTTTATTAATTTTCCATCCACGGATCCCCACACTGCTCCTTGGCTATAAATTCCCATTTTCCCATGCTGTGTTTGAAGCTGAACCCAGTCTCCCTCCCCTACTGCAGGGCCCCGCTGCAGAGGTTCCTATACCTATTGAGATGGTCCTGAACAAAGTCTTACTTACCATTCTTAAACAAGTATCACTGAATAATCATTTTTCTTTAAAAACTTGGATTCGAATTTTATTGTCTTCTAACCAACTCCCACCCTTCTCCCCACCAAACCTACTCCTCTCATAAACCTAATTTCAGTATACAAGTACCCCATCTTTATACTTCTTCAGAACTAAATTTTGGTGTCTTTTACATCTCCACCCTCAATTTATCCTGAAATCGATGAACTCTCATCACCTCCACCAATTCCACTCTGGTCCAAGGTACATTATCTCTGGCCTGGAATATGGCAACAGTTCTGGACTGGTATCCCAGCTTCTGCTCCTGCTCAACGCTTCCCGTACAACAAAGTCTATTCTCCATCCAGCCACCAGAATGATCATTCTTAAAAGGCAAGCCTGGGGCTGAGTGCAGTGACTCACGCCTGTAATCCCAGAATGTTGACACGCCAAGGTGGATGGATGGCTTGAGTCCAGGAGTTTGAGACCAGCCTGGGCAACATGACAGAACCCCATCTTTACAAAAAATACAAAAAATTAGCCAGGTGTGGTGGGTGGTGTGTGCCCGAAGTCCCAGCTAATCCAGAGGCTTACTTAATGGTGAGAGGATCACCTGAGCCTGGGAGGTCAAGGCTGCAGTAGATTGTGATCATGCCACTGCACTCCAGACTGGGAGACAAAGTAAGATCCTGTCTCAAAAATAATAAAATAAAAGGTAAGGTTCTTTACTCAAAGGGAGGACTTTTCACTGAGAGTAGAAACTCAAGTCCTTAAAAAGGCCTACAAGGCTTTACACACTCTAATCTCCCACCACACTAACCTCTTTGACTTTATTTCTACTCCTCTTTGCTTTCTCCACCACAACCAAAGCAGCCTCTCTGCTGTCCTCAAACATGCCCAGCACAAAGGGCTTCTGCAGGCCCTTCTGCCTTCCCCTCTGCTAGCACATCCCTCCCTCAGAGAGGTGCATGGATTACCCCTCACTTACTTCTGGTCTTGGCTCAAATGTCTTCTTCTCTAGGAAGCTTTCCCTGGCTGCCTCTAGTTCAAACTGCAGACCTCTCCCCATTCCCTGTCCTCCCTCTTCCCTGCTTTTTCTCTGTAGTACTTAACACCATCTCACACAGCACATATTTTGTTTATTATCTGAGGTCCCCACTAGAATATAAGCTCCATGAAGGAGGGGATATTTATGTTTTCTTAGAAAAGTATCTTACACGTGGTAGGTGCTCAATAAATATTTATAATTATGAAGTATTTTCATAATTTACATGAAAGTACTTTATGAAGTACTTTCATGTAAATTAAATTACAACAATTCATTTTTCCCAATGCCCTCTCTTCTCCAAATTCTCCAAGCTTTGTAGTAACAATATGGAGGACAGCAAAGAGCTATCAGAAAAAAGTTGTTGGCTACTTACTAAGCTCTTTAAAACAGATACCCCATATTAATCGACTACATCTTTTAGCATAGGGTTTCTAGGTGTTGCATTTAAAAGCAGTGTCACAGAAGAGCCAAGAATCATCAGGAAGAAAAGTCTAATTCGGTTTGTCCTATCAATCTGCTAAACAAACAATAGGGAAAATGCAACTGGTATTTGATCTTCAAGGAAACACTGGCCCAAATTCAATAAGAACGCATTCAACACAAGATTCGACTCCCTTAAAATGTTCCATCTGCTTAAAACAAACCCCATTAACTATCAACTGCTGTCGCTGGGTGTGTATGGTCTGCTGAGCGTATCAGGGATGTTTTGTTTAACCAGATAAGAATCAGGGTTAAGGAAACGTTTCTTAAAGCCTCTGTATCCCCTAGACCATTAAGTAAGCCCTTCGTTGGCCTTTACACTGTGGTACCAGGGTCTTCCTGGGCAATATCCCACATAGTTTAACCCATCAGAGGCGAAGGGGCATCTCGGTCAGGCTCCAGTGATGCCTGAGACAGACGGCAGATGTCTCAAGGGATCCCCTGGAAGGAGAGGCTCTCGCCCAGTCAAAGGGTTTCACAGACAGGAGGAAAGTGCAGACCGAGGCGCACGGTGGAGGTGACAGGTGGGCGAGCACCGCAGGGCGGTAGCGCAGGGAGTCACCGGCTGGGTGCTGGCGCGTAAACCGTCAACTCCCATCGTCAACCTGCCAGCCTGGGCCCGGCTGGGCTGCGGAGCGTAGCGGCACAGGATTAAAAAAATAAAATAAAGGTAGCCACACACCGCCGTCAGCCTGCACGACCTCGCCCCCCGCGCGCTGGGAAATAAAGTTAGTGCCCAGTGGCCGCTGCAATGGCCAGAGGGGCCCAGCCAAGTTCCTGCCCTCGGCTCTGCGGCTGTCAAAAGCAGCCCGGCGCCGCGAGAAGTCCCAGAGCCCAGAAGCCAGAGAGGACGCCCCGAGCTGGCGCGTCAGGCCGAGTGCCCTCGCGCCCTCAGCCCGGCACTCAGCCCGGGCTGACTGCCACCAGCCCCAAACCGCCTCCCCTCCAGGCCACACAGAGGGGCCGGGACCCGGAACCCTCTGCTGGCAGCGTCGGCGCCCGGCGGCCGCCTTTACCTGTTCTGTGGCAGCTGCCGCCGCCGCGCACTCCCCGTGCCCAGGAGAACCCCGAGTCGACGCCGCTGCCGCCGCGCACTCCCCACCCCCGCCCGCTCAGGTAACCCAGGAAACCGAGAACACCACCCCCTCCTTCCACTGGTCCGGATGCAAACCCACTTGTCTGCGCCTGCGCGCTTGGCTCCGCCTCGCGCGTGCAAGCCCCGCCTCCTCCAGGAGGGCAGCGCCGGCGTCGCAGGCGTGACGCGTGGAGCAGCCGAGCCAATAGGGAAGGCAGGAGGGGGGGCCGACCCGCGGGGCCCCGGCCAGGGCTGGGTTTGGGTTCCTCATCTGCTGGAGTTGTACCCTGTGTCCGCACCTCGTTCTAGGGCTCTGCGTAGTGGGCTGCGTCAGGCCCTGGGGAGAGCGAACACCGTTTGAGAGGCACGAAGCACAAGCGCAGCTTCTGCTTCCATTCATCACAGACTATCAACGTGTCCCGTTGTGTAGGTCTAGAGGATGAGGATAGAAGAAATAACGGGAAGGACTCAGGAGAGGGAGAGTTACCCACAAGGAACCCTTAGCCTTTCTCTGGGACCTGGAAAAAGCCATATTGTAATGGTTACCGTCGGCTTCTTTTAAGAAACAAAAAGCTTTGCAAAGCCACTGTAGAATTAATTCAGTGCAGTGGTGTATTTTCCAACCGACTCCTGTTCAAACGGTTTGTATACACTGCGCACTGTCAGAGTCATATGCCCTAATAGACCAGTCCATCCAGAGGGTGGGAGCTGTAGGTTAAATCCAGGGTGTTTGGGCTGCATCCCCGGTTCCCGGCCCAGCACGCGGCTGGCAGACTGCTGCAATAGGCAGTTTGGCATTTCAAGGGCCACCCTCCTCACCTCGGAGTCACTAAGACAGCAACGCCAGAGGTACTGGGAAAAAGCCTGAACTGTACGTAGTTTGTATCGTTCGGTAGTTCTCAAGTTCTATCAAACAATACAAACTATTAATAAGCAGATTATCTACAAATTGACATGAATTGCTGTAGAATCAACAACTCCCATAATTTTTTGCACAGGAATTATGAAATAGAAATAAATTCAGGATATAATGTCCCAAGCCTATATACCAGATGTTACTCTCAATTCCTCAAACTCCCTTCTGACCTAATGACAAAGTGCTTCAAGTTGCCCACTGATGTGGTTTCGAGGGGCTCTCGGGGAAAATTCTGCGCTTTGAAGTTCGTATCTTTAGGCGAAGATTGCCCACTTCCTCTGGCAGGCAGTCTTTTATTTATTTTATTTAATTTTTTTTTTTTAATTTTTGAGACGGATTCTCGTTCTGCCGCCCCGGCTTGAGTGCAGTGGTGGGATCTCAGCTCACTGAACCCTAACAAGTGCGGGAAGTAGATGCTTCAGGGAAATCATCACTCATTTAACCAGTATATAATGAGCACCTACAGTGTGCTAAGTATTGTGCTAGGTGCATGTGCCTGAACTGAAACAAAAAGAGGAAGCCAAACTTGACTTGCTTCATAATTTTACCTAAAGCTGTATCTACTCTTATTTATACATCAACTTTCACTCACTAATCTTAAAAACACCTCCCTTTTTTAATGGACAAAATAAGTCAAAGAAATAATTAAGTAACAAGCCAGTTTCTGTTAACCTTGAGTAGAAGATAATAGATCATCATGGTTTCATTAAAGCAAATGAGACAAGCTTTAAATGACAATGGTATACAATTGGCCCTCAAAGTATTTGTAAAAGGCACAAAGTAATGTCATTGGTGACTATTATTTTTTCCTTACCGGTATTTTTTATTTTATTTTATTTTTGAGACGGAGCTTTACTTTTTTTTCTCTGACTGGAGTGCAGTGGTGTGATCTTGGTTCACTGCAACCTCTGCCTCCTGGGTTCAAGTGATTCTCCTGCCTCAGCCTCCTGAGTAGCTGGGATTACAGAAATGTGCCACCACGCCCGGCTAATTTTGTATTTTTTAGTAGAGTCAGAGTTTCATCATGTTGGTCAGGCTGCTGTCGAACTCCTGACCTCAGGTGATCCACCCACCTCAGCCTCCCAAAGTGCTGAGATTACAGGCGTGAGCCATTGCACCCGGCCTCAGTACCAGCATTTTAACTAAGCTACTGCAGTATGTATTTTATTCAATAGTATCTTAGAACATAAATACTAAATATACATATCAAATAAAACTTAGATTTCAAAGGATCACACCCAAAATGTGTAGTGAAGAACATGCAAAAGAAGAAAAAAAGTAAACAAAAGTAATAAGTATACGGAAGAAAGCTCTACTTATGCCTATATCACACACTGGAAAACTTTTTAAGCAGGAAAGTCTCATCTTAATTTGACTCCAAAATTATACTCTTAAATGAGATTATAACATCCCAGCTTAAAACAACACAGTCAATGTAAATGTGCATAATTTCACATTTTATTATTCCCCAAAATACCTTTAAAAAGTATTTTCGACTAAATGGATATATAAATCAAATCATATCACATCTCTGCTCAAAAATCTGCATTGGCTCTCCACTTCTCTCAGATAAAAACCAAAGTCCTTACAATGGCCTACTACTTTGCACCATCTGGCTCCTCATAACTTCATCTCTTTCTGCTCTCCCTGCTTCTTTACTGTTTAGCAAACATGCCAGATACAGTCCTGCTTTAAGGGCTTTGCACTGGCTGGTCCCTCTGCTTGAAATTTGTTTTCTCCAGATAGCTGTAGTCCTAACTCCCTTATCTCCTCCATGTCTTTGCTCAAATTTCACCTCTCAATGAGGTCTACCCTCAACACTGCCCTTAAACTAGGCAAGAGGGGCCTCTGCCCTGAACCTCACACATGAATGGACCTCCTATCACAAATGTTCCCTAAAATAATTTTATTAAAAAACATCTATGTTCTCTGTCACTTCTGGGAGAAGGGTGTTGATGAGAGTTGACAGAGTTGTTAGGTCAAGTTTAGCCTAAAGCTGCCTCCCTGCATATTTTAAAGGTTTTTCTGTGCATCCTGAGCTGTAACAAATGAAGGTATCAATAAGCTGTAGCCCACACCTGTACCAATCCCTGAGTTTTGGCCAATAAAATGCAGCCAACTGTTCAAACTGTGTTCTAATAAGGAAATGCCAAGCTGCAAACAATCTAGTTGTTTCTGTATCTCACTTCTGTTTTCTGTATGTCACTTTTGTTTTTCTGTCCATAAATCTTCTTCCACCATGTGGCTGTGTTGGAGTCTCTGAGCCTACCCTGGCTCAAAAGGCTGTCCAATTCATGAACCATTCATTGCTCAATTAAACTCCTTTAAATTTAATTTGGCTGAAGTTTTTCTTTTATCACAGTGTAAGCTGTAGCTCTAAACATCATGTGTTTCATAGCACCCATCAGCTTCTAACATACTACGTAATTTGTCTATTTCTTATGCTTATTTTTATTGTCACCCCCGTTTAGACTATGGGCTCCACAAAGGCAGCAATGTTTGTTCTATTTCTGATGTACCCCAAGGACTAGGACAGTGCCTGGCACTTAGTAGGCACTCAGTAAATATTTGGATAAATAGTTAAATTAAGAAAATTTTGTTGAAAATTCAGATAAATATCCAAACATTAAGTTGACCATAATTTTGGACCTGGACAATTTTAATGGTTACTACAATGCACAGGAACAGAAATGGATTTGTGAAGTGGGAGAGAAATACAAGACTGTGTTTTCAGCAATAGCAAGATGGTCAAAATATACAGATGACTAAAATTATGCATTTGATTAAAGACCTACATCAAAAAATTATAGATGTACAAATCTTATTTTGAAGTGCTTTACTTTATTAGGATGCATATGCAGCATCTTTTAAAATTGTGCTTCTTAGGCCAGGCATGGTGGCTCACACCTGTAGTCTCAACACTTTGGGTGGCTGAGGTGGGCGGATCACAAGGTTAGGAGTTCAAGACCAGCATGGCCAACATGTTGAAATCCCATCTCTACTAAAAATACAAAAATTAGCAGGGCATAGCGGCAGGCCCGTGTAATCTCAGCTGCTAGGGAGGCTGAGGCAGGAGAACAGGAGAATCGCTTGAGCCAGGAGGCGGCAGCTGCAGTGAGCCGAGATCGTGCCATTGCACTCCAGCTTAGGCAACAGAGCAAGACTTCATCTCACAAAAAAGAAAAAAAAATTGTGCTTCTTAGTAGCTACCTTGAAACTTTATTGAAGAGGTCAATTCATAATTAACGTCTTCATTAAGTTATTAGCAACATCCACTTCATTTTGCAAAAGTTGTCAGATTTGGTTTTAGTATAATTCTTTCATGTAATTTTCTCTACTAAATCACTGATAGCATATGAAATCCCCAAAAGGATTGTCAGACACATCCTAACTACAGCAACTCCATCTTGAGTAAAGGCTGGATAAAGCCAAACCTACTGTGTTATATTCCCAAGGGGTTGGGCACTCTTGGTCACGAGATGTTTATGGTTGAGGGAATGAGTTAATGATGCTAATAACTAACTAAAGACCCAGAATTTATGACAATGTCCTAGTACTTTAAGAACAAAAAGCATTCTTAGTTTAAGACTAGGTTTTGCTTTAAAGATAATATAATACACTTATAAATTCTTGCTGAAATCAATAGTAACATAGGAAAATAACAGTGCTACTAGCATATCATAAGCTGATCACAAGCCTTTGTAATAAAGTACACTATTCTTAACCTATATAAGTAAGCACTACATTTAAGGTAGTGAGTTCTTCCTTTTGCTTTCTGAGGACACCCTACTCTGTAATTGAGTAGTCTCTAATAAACTAACTTAACTTCATTATACTCTGCAGCTTGCCCTAAATTCTGTCCTGTGCAAGATCCAAGAATCCACTCTTAAGAGTTTGGGACAAGAGCCCTTTTCCAGTGACAGTATGTATACTTTACTCAAAAACTCTCATGTCCTTGGAGATTTATAAATGTAGGGGAGGAAAAGTTTCCTTAACCCTCCTAAGGTTCCTGGCTGGCTCTGAAAAAAAACTAACGAAGACAGATTAACAGGAGAAAACATACAAATTTATTTAATAAAAGTTTTATGTAACATGGGCCAAGCACAGTGGCTTACACCTGTAATACCAGTACTTTGGGAGGCCAAGGCAGGCGGATCACTTGAAGTCAGGAGATCGAGACCAGCCTGGCCAATGTGGCGAAACCCAGTCTCTACTAAAAATACAAAAATTAGCCGGGCATGGTGGCGCGCACCTGTAATCCCAGCTACTTGGGAGGCTGAGGCAGGAGAACTGCTTGAACCTGGGAGGCAGAGGTTGCAGTGAGCTGAGATCCCACCACTGCACTCCAGCCTGGGTGACAGAGCAAGACTCCA
Source organism: Cacajao melanocephalus (assembly GCA_963573385.1). Lineage (NCBI taxonomy): Eukaryota > Metazoa > Chordata > Mammalia > Primates > Pitheciidae > Cacajao > Cacajao melanocephalus. The sequence goes on from CAUYLG010067537.1 coordinate 20,047, forward strand.
TCTCAAAAAGCTAAAAGAAAGTTGGGAAGAAAGAATAATATTTCTGGTTTATAGCTTGCTTTGTAAGGAAGGAGTTCTACTTTCTGTGGCTTTCCTTAGAGTTTCCATGGCCTGTCTCGAAGGAGAGAGGAGCAGGAGAAAGGAGGGGGAGAGAAGTTGAGACAGATCTTGCTTCTGAGGCCCTTTCGGTTTCCTGCAGTTCGTTCAAACTACTCAGCATGCCAAGGCACCAAACTTTGGGGTGGTGTGTTGAGTCACGACATAAACATCAAAAACTATTTCATGAGATGACCTTTCCAATCAACTAAAAGTGTTAAAACAATGGAAATTTCCCCTCTTTCCTGTGGAAACCTGTTCTACTTTCATACGTAGGAAAGACTGTACTTGTGAGCAACAGCGTCATTAATTCTCATACGAGGTTTTTTTTTTCCATTCAAAAATTCTGTCCTGTTTTTCTTCTTACAACAGAAAACATATACTATAGTAATAAGCTCAAATACTAGACAAATATACAATATACAATGTAGAAAATGGAAGTATTCCATGATCTCATCCTAGAGATAATCATTAGTAATTGATGTACATGCCCACAGATGTTTTAGTAGTCACACACACAAAAACACAGAGTTGTGATTTTTATTGTGTTATTATTACTGTCACCACCACTATCATTGAAAAAAGGGGAATTTGGATCCATTGTTGACTGTAATTCTTAGCCAAATGATTTACTTGGCATTACTTATTTTAATCGCCAATATTTGTCTAACAGAAGTCCCAATATATTCCTGTGGTCAACAAATTTCTGATTAACTTTCATTTGAAACCACACCACCTGTTTATTTTGGAAGAGCAAACTAAGTCTGTCCTACACAATAGACAGGCTAAGAAGTACAAGGAAATCAAGAAACATTATCATTTGAAATACAGGTTTCCTATTCATTCCTGTTTATAAAGCCAAGAGCCCAGGTTATCTGAGCAGATTAAAAATTACAAGGACTCAGCAAAACTCATGGTCACTCATTCAGAAGGAAATAGAAAACCACAGATAAGTTCTCAGCAGATGCATAGAACAGAATATCACTTGACCACTTCAAAGCAACAGTTGAAAAGGATGAGTCAGGGTCAAGGCAAGGAACAGGTAAAGATATATATGTATGTTTCACTGCCTCCTTGAAAAATAGTACTACATAAAAAGAGTCTGAATATGTACACTTTACCATTCTATAAACACTACAGTTTTGGACCATTTCAAAAAATATTTCCAACTCTACCTAGTCCCACACAGAATCCACTACAGTAGTAGATTGCAAGATTGATATGTTATTTCAGGCCTTCATTCAGCTATTGGGTATTTTCTGTATATTTTCAATGTTCAAGGCTTTGGAATCAAAAGGTACTCGAAAGACATTCTGGGTCTGCTTGGACTCAAGACAAGTAAACAAGCAATTATAATGGAGGAGGATGTAGGTTACAGCAACATCGTGCGTAGGATTCTCTGGAGCAGCACGGAGGGACACCCAACTCCATCCCAGGATCATAAAAAGCTTCTTAGAAAGGGAGCCTCTAAACTTAAACACTCAGTAGGCTTTGGGCAGGCCAGTTTTTCCTAATGTGTCAAGCACTTTCAGTCTAGGATAAATTTTTAAAAATAAGATCAACAGGCTGAGCGTGGTGGCTCACGCCTGTTATTCTAGCACTTTGGGAGGCCAAGACAGGCAGATTATGAAGTCAGGAGTTCGAGACCAGACTGACCAACATGGTGAAACCCTGTCTCTACTGAAAATACAAAAATCAGCTGGGCATGGTGGCAAGCTCCTGTAATCCCAGCTACTCAGGAGGCTGAGGCAGGAGAATTGCTTGAACTAGAGAGGCAGAAGTTGCAGTGAGCGGAGGCCACTGCACTCCAGCCTGGGCGATAGAGCAAGACTCCATCTCAAAAAATTAAAATAAAAAAAATAAGATCAATGTAGTGGGTTTTTCATAAAGCTAATTTTATCCAAAGGACTGTCCTTTATTCTGAAACTAAGCCCTTCCTACTTTTGGAGAATTTGAATAATCTTCCTTTTATGATACAGAAATAACAGTTTGGATGTCTCTAATAGCCTTTTTGGACCAATCCATTGCCAATAAAGAGCTGGAAATTTGATTGGTCCCTAAAAGGGTTTGTGGTTTTGTTGGTGTTATTGATATGGTTGTTATTTGTATGTGCGTGTGTGTGCACGGATGTGTGTGCATAAAATCCATGTGTCCAGAAACAACTGACAGCTGGGCTAGGACAGCCAGCAAGGGTGTTCCAGGCCCAGGGTCTTCCTCTGACCAGCAGCTTCAGCACTACCTGGGAGCTTGAGAAATACAGAATCTCAGGCCATGCCCCAGACTTACTGAGTCAGGGTTAGCATTTTAACACAATCCCCAGGTGATTTGTGCACATTAAAGTTTAAGAAGCACTATTCTAGGAGAGGGACCAGCGGGTATAAAGTCTGGCGTGAAACATCATGGTGGTGTGAAGATCTTTTCCAAAGTGAAAGAGTCAAGGCCACAGTTCAGGGAGGCTGAGAGTGGTGCTGGGAAGGTAGGCAGGAGGGTGGAGGAAGATGTTGTGTTTTCCCTCTGCTCCCACGGTAGCTGCGTAGATCACTGTTCCCTATTTCCTCCTGTCATTTTTAACTAAGATATGTTCCATGTTGCTTACAATGTCCAATCACTTATTGAAAAACCTCAAAGCAGCCAGGCACTGTGGCTCATGCCTGTAATCCCAGAACTTTGGGAGGCCAAGGTGGGTAGATCACCTGAGGTCAGGAGTTTGAGACCAGCCTGACCAACGTGGAGAAACCCCATCTCTACTAAAAATACACAATTAGCCGGGCGTAGTGGCACATGCCTGTAATCCCAGCTACTTGGGAGGCTGAGGCAGGAGAATTGCTTGAACCCAGGAGGCAGAGGTTGCGGTGAGCCGAGATGGTGCCATTGCACTCCAGCCTGGGCAACAAGAGCAAAACTCCATCTCAAAAAAAAAAAAGTAAAGAAAAGAAAAACTTCAAAGCACATGTGAGACAAATGTCTTGGGCCTATAGTGTGGCAATTAGTGGGATGCCAATTAAGCATTTCGTAACTATAATAACATGTTATTCTGACTCTCCAGAATAGCTGGTGGAGAATCTGTTTTAATAAGGACCAGACACCAAAGTATAAAAATTTACCCTAAACCAGGGGCGGCTAGGTCATGCTGATGGAAGGAGTCCTGCCCCACACAACAGCTTGGCTGTCTAAATTAGTCTTCATCCTATACCTGCATAAGAACTGTGCTGCAGCCTGGGCAATATGGCAAGACCCTATCTCTACAAAAGTAAAAAATAAGCCAGGCGTGGTGGCACACGCCTGAGGTCCCAGCCACTTGGAAGGCTGAGGCAAGAGGATGGCTTGAGCCCAGGAGTTTGAGGCTTGCAGTGAGGTATGGTACTCAAGCCTGGGCAACAGAGTGAGACTCTGTTTCAAACACACACACACACACACACACACACACACACACACAATCTGCATTGAATGTTCTAAAAGCATGGTCTTTCCCTATTTATGAGTTAGGATTTAAATTAAAATATGCTTTTTCTAGGCTGGGCGTGGTGGCTTACGCTTGTAATCCCAGCACTTTGGGAGGCTGAGGTAGGTGGTTCCCTCGAAGCTAGTAGTTTGAGACCAGCCTGACCAACATGGTGAAACCCTGTCTGTACTAAAATTACAAAAATTAGCCAGGCATAGTGGTAGCACCTGTGGTCCCAGCTACTCAGGAGGCTGAGGTGACAGGGTCACTTGAACCTGAGAGGCGGAGGTTGAAGTGAGCCAAGATCACGTCATTGCACTTCATGCTGGGCGACAGAGTGAGACTCTGTCTCAAGAAAAAAAGAAAATGCATTTTCTCTTTTATCTGCTAAAAGGGAAAGAACATCCCACGTGGCCAACCAGCCAAAACACAATCCAATATAGTTTTCCCTCCCTCTCCTGCTTCCCACAGTATTTCTATTGATATTCTCTAAAAAAAAAAAAAAAAACTGTTTGTCTTCTCAAATACACTCTGAGTTTATAAAGTTGTGGGAACTGCATTTTGTGTTTCCAAGTGCCCAAGATAGTAGTTGCTCAATTAATTTTTTAGATAAATGAGGAAGCTGATGACACAGAGGAATACAAATAGTTGAATGAATTCGCTATATCTATAGCCACATGGCCAACAGCTGCTAGAGCTTATTCTCATACTTGGGGAGATTTTGTTTAAATTCTGTATTTTTGTTCCTGGCAGATCAGAATATTTGACATCTGTGTGCACTGTGATGTGACATCCTGTTTGTTAGTAAAGTGCTGTTTTCTGCAAAGATACACTAAACTTGTAAAAGAGACATAATCATTTACCTAGCTCACTACATAAGCTAATTTGAGAGGCACAGTCCTGTCACATATTTGGAATCGGAACTGAACATTAATGTAGCGTGGTCCACTTTAAGCCTAAGCTATGTTTACGACTAGAATTTAGATGGTGCAAGTTATAGGGGTCCTGGTGGGGCAGCCCCAGGCATAGGTTCAGATGAGTAACTGAAGGGCTCTCATTCAGACCTTCCCTGGTACAAAAGCTTATCTGACCATAAAAGGTGGCTTGCAGAAGGGAACAGGTGATTGTCAGTGCAGCAGAAGGTCTGGCATCCAGACTTGCTCCTTACCTGTTTCCTAGATATTTCTACGTCCAGTCCTGGACAAAAGCATCTGAGATTTAAAACAGAAAGGCTTGTTTTCCCTAAATGTCTGTGAGACCCCTGGTCGAAGTCAGCACTGATGTGCTATCCATATAACCGGGTGGTTGTACCAGAGGAAAGAGAATAGCCCTGCTCTGCGATCCAGAGGGGTCAGCACCACACACCAGCCATGACAGGGAGAGGTCCCTCATTCTATCAGGTGTTTGCTGGAGCCCCTGATGAAAGAAAAACCCTTCTCCCTGCCCAGATTGTGCTGACATCAGAGGAGGAAATATAGGAATAATGGGAACACAGAATTAATTTTGTAAACAGTTGACTTACGGTCAACTTTTTTTTTTTTAACATTTCTGTTCTACGAGTACAGGTCTGAGACAGTTGTATCACTTAGCAGTTCAGATGCAGCCCAGGTGGGCCATCTTATGGAAAATAAAATGTGTGATTTATTCTAAAGTATCTGACAATATCTGTCACAACAAAAATAGATCTAAAACACACATTGATATTGGAACAAATGCACACGTTAGGTTGGAAACCAATCACTGAAATGTAATATCGAGAAGGCAGAGCAACAGGGTGTTACTAGATTCTAGAAATCTGAGGAAGATAGTTAAGTCAGATAAGATGTATCGAAGCACCTCTGTGAATTGGAAAGGGCCTCAAATATGCAAGGCATTTAAAGATGTTTGGGCCCACTAAATAATGTAACTTCTGGATCTTTATAGTTTTAAAAATCATGTCACTTCGCATGTGTTGGCGAGGTAGGAAGCTTAGTCAGCAAAGCCCCAAGGCAACATTCTGGGAGCAGGTGAGCTCAGCCTTCAGCTGAAGGGGGACTCCAGGCCAGGAGGCAGTGTTGGCAAATTGCATTCCCACCCTGAGCAATGAGAGAGTGGCTTGTGGCAGAGTGACTTTGGCTCTGCGGGTGGACTCTGTGGCCAGTGTGCAAGCTGCCATTGAACTCAGCTTCTCCTGAATTCTATGTGATTTCAAGAAGATACTCTCCCTTCTATCCCACTCTCCCGGATGCCACCCCCTTGGACACATGTTCCCTAATAGTCAGATACTAATACTAGCAACCCAGAAGTATAAATAATGATGGCAGCCCTGCTTCCGTCATTGTGGCTCCTACTGCCCAAGTTCCTCCTCCAGCCATAAAAGCACCAGCCAAGATATTGAGGTCATCAGATCACAGTAATAGCTGACTAGGAAATGTATTGTGAAGCACCATCACAGGACCTCTTACCCAGCAGGATAACCTCTCCTGACTTGTTTCCTGCCAAACCCATAGCACCATTTCTGGAACTCAGCTGCTGACTGATAATTAGGTCTAATAGGAGAGCAAAGGTTTCCTGATGAGATACAGACAACACCATATTTACTGGCAGCTGTGCCTTTGCTAATTGTTGGGAACCTGGCTTCTAACCCTGTGCTTGCCACCCTCCATGCTGGGCTCAGGCAATCCAATGAACTGAGTTTGTCACACATTAATATTTAATTTTTTTTTTTTACAGATTTAAGGGTGCAAGTGCAATTGTATTACATGGACATATTGAGTAGTGGTGAGGGCTGGGCTGTTAGTGTATCCATCACCTGAATAATGAACAGTGTACCCAATAGGTAACACATTTTTTTAAAGAGAGTCTTGCTCTATAGCCCTGTCTGGAGTGCTGTGCGCAATCATAGCTCACTGCAACCTCAAACTCCTGGGCTCAAGCAGTCTTCCCACCTCAGCCTCCCAAAGCACTGGGATTATAGGTGTGAGCCACCACTATCAGCCATTCTTCACGCATTGAAGGCAACTATGAGGTGAGTATCCTACCCACTTGTGGCTGACTCTTAATACACAGAAATTATATTAGAGCATTTATCACTAGGGAGAGTGCATTTGCAGGTAGGGGGGTGAATTCTGATCAATTCAAGGCAGGCGTATAATAGATGTCTGAAAGCAAGACACATCTTTGGCCACTGGGAACTGGTTTTGCAAAAGAAAGGAGCATACGGTAGGAATGGTTGCATGCCAGCAATATTCACCTCAAGCCCTGCTGAGTGGTACCCCAGGTGCTACCTGTGTTAACTGGCTCCCTAACCAACATGTGTGGAGGACGCTGTTTGAAGGGAAAGAAAACAGGGAAAAATATTTTCCTCCAGATGCATAGTCTGTTCCTTTATACATTATACTCATTATTCATTATACTCATCTTTTTCCCTCTAATTAGAGATTCTACCATTATTACATACAAACTACCTTTCTGCATTCCAGGCTGTTTCTGAGCATTCTAAAATAGAGAAATATGGAACCATAAATGGAAATAGAGAAATATGGAACCATAAATGGAAAGCTTTGAGAATGGACCTTCCTTCCTTCCTTCCTTCCTTCCTTCCTTCCTTCCTTCCTTCCTTCCTTCCTTCCTTCCTTTCTTCTTTCCTTCCTTTCTTCCCTCCCTCCCTCCCTTTCTCCTTCCTTCCTTCCTTCTTTCTTTCCTTTCTTCCTTCCTCTCTCTCCTCCCTTCCCCTCCCCTACCCTTCCCTGTCTCTGTTGCCCAGGCTGGAGTGTAGAGGCACAATCTCAGCTCCCTGCAACCTTTGCCTCCTGGGTTCAAGCAACTCTCCCGCCTCAGCTTCCTGAGTAGCTGGGATTAGGGGCTCACGCCACCACGCCTGGCTAATTTTTGTATTTTTAGTAGAGACGGGGTTTCACCATGTTGGCCAGGCTGGTCTCAAAACTCCTGACCTCAGGTGATCTGCCCACCTCAGCCTCCCAAAGTGCTGGGATTATAGACGTGAGCCATAACGTGTGCCCGGCCTGAGAATGGATCTAACTTTCTCAGAAGAGCAAACTGCTCTCTCATCTTTTCTTAGAGTTATCTGCAACTACATGCACAGCACTATACCTTCTATATCTTGTATTTACAAGTAATTGGTTATATTGTCTGAATTCTATAATCATCTCAAACATGTTTTTTTTTTATTGACGACTTCCTCAAATTCAGAGAGGAAGGAAGATGGTATCTCACTCAATATTAGTTTAGCAGTATATGTGAAAAAAAAATTCAGTAGGCTTGCCTTATACTGCCTTCCCTTGTTGAGAATCAATAGCATAGACATTCTGAAAACCTGGACGGTAAGAATGAAAATTGCAAGATCTGTAAGTAAGTTGATTAGTCAGTTATTCTAAGTCAAGGATCCTGTGTTGATTTATTTCTCAGTAAAAGTGTCATCATTTGACACCAACATCGTAACAGTGACTATAAACACAACTTTGCCACACCTAATATGTACAGCAAGCCAGAAAGAACCATGGGAAATGGGTTAGGGTATTTATTCTAATGCTGTAATTGATACTGCCTAGATGGAATGTACACATATCATGCAGGACATACTGTCTGTTTTTACCAAGAGTATTTTTTCTATTATTGGCTCAGGGCTTTCCTTCTCTGTGCCTATTTCCTATTTATAGAAAACTGTCTCCGCAATTGCCATGTTTTAAAATCCCACCAGCATCTATCTTATCACCCTTAAATGTCCCTAGGATTCTACTTCATCTTCAAAGATTTTTCTTACGAAAATGGGAATGATCAAGTATTGCTGCAATTTGTTCTTTAAAGAATTCCATTTAGTGGCTGGGCGCAGTGGCTCACGCCTGTAATCCCAGCACTTTGGGAGGCCATGGTGGGTGGATAGCCTGAGGTCAGGAGTTCAAGACCAGCCTGGCCAACATGGTGAAACCCCGTCTGTACTAAAAATACAAAAATTAGCCAGGTATGGTGGTGCATGCCTGTAATCCCAGCTACTCAGGAGGCTAAGGCAGGAGAATCGCTTCAGCCTGGGAGGCGGAGATTGCAGTGAGCTCAGATTGCACTATTGTACTCCAGCCTGGGTGACAGGTGAGACTCCACCTCAAAAAAAAAAAAAAAAAAAAAAATTCCATTTAGCTTCCTTGGAGAGAGGACCATGAGTCCAATTTAATGTCATTTGAGTCTGCTGTAAAAGGATCCCCAGCATTACATGGGGTGCTGGTCATTATGATAATTCAGATGATCTTTTTTGAGGTTACCAGAATGCCTTCACTTGGGTTGCCTTATCATCATAAATGTAAAGGGATGCTTATTATTTTTCTGAGGGCAAAATCAGCCTAGAAAATTAAGTGACTTGCTATACGAGATGAGCAGGGCAGGGCTAGAACTGGGGTTCCTAACTCCAAATTCCAAGTAGGTCATAGCAAAGTGATAACAACAAAACTTACCAACTGGTTTTCTTAAAAGGAATTTCTCCTTAGAAGCATTTGCCAGAGTCTAATTTTAGATTTCAAGTGTTATTCACACTGTTACGTTTCAACAGGTTTGCAAGTTCTTCTGTGTGGAAAACATACTTTTTCAGATGTTCTTTGCAGAGTCTTTGCTGTGCTTTAATTACTGCTTGGGATTTTGCATATAGCTACATTACCACATTGGAGATGCATATTTAACAAGCACAATAGGACCTGAGGAAAAATAATAGGGATTTGAATTACCATGCCATCCAACAATTCCACTTCTGGTACATATCAGAGAGTGGAAGCAGGATCTCAGAGATACTGGTACACCCATGTTCATAGCAGCAATATTCATAAAAGCCAAAGGGGAAACAATGCAAGCGTCCACTGATGGATGAATAGATAAGGAAAATGTAGGCCAGGTGCGGTGGCTCATGCCTGTAATCCCAGCACTTTGGGAGGCTGAGGTGGGTGGATCACAAGGTCAGGAGTTTGAGACTAGCCTGGCCAACCTGGTGAAACCCTTTCTTTACTAGAAATACAAAAATTAGCCTGGCGTGGTGGTGTGCAACCTGTAATCCCAGCTACTCAAGAGGCTGAGGCAGAAGAATTGCTTGAACCTGGGAGGTGGAGGTTGCAGTGAGCCGAGATCGTGCCATTGCACTCCAGCCTGAGCAGCAGAGTGAGACTCTGTCTCAAAAACAAACAAAGAAAAATATGATATACTATATATATCACATTGTGTGTGTGTATATATGTATAATATATAATATTCCATTGTGTATATATATGATATATTATATATATACACACAATGGAATATATATACACAATGGAATATAATACATCATATATATGCACAGTGGAATATATATACACAATGGAATATAATACATCATATATACACAATGGAATTTTAAATACATATATATATATACACACACACACACATACATACACAATGGAATATTATTCAACCTTAAAAGAAATTCTGACACATGCTACAACATGGCTGAATCTTGAAGGCATGATGCTAAGTGAAAAAAGCCTGTCGCAAAGGACAAACCCCACATATAAGGTATACAGAGTAGTCAAATTTGCATAGACAGAAAACAGAATGGTGGTTGCCAGGGGATGGGGAAAGAAGAAAATGAGGAGTTAGTGTTTAATGGGTACAAAATTTCAGCTGGGGAAGTTTAAAATGTCCTGGAAATGGATAGTGGTGATGGTTACACAAGAATATGCATGTACTTAATGTCACTGAAGTGTACATTTAAAAATGGTTAAAATGATCAATTTTATGTTATGTATATTTAAACACACACACACACACACACACTCTCTCTCTTTCACACACACACACACACACATACACATACATGAATAGGAGGCAGAATAGTTAACCCAGATCTGGAGGACAGAGGAGGGGGAAGGCTTCACAAAGGAGGTGGCTTTGTCTTGAAAGAAAAGGACGGGTTTGACAGGCAGGACAAGAGAAAGATATTCCAGGCTGAGGGAATGGATAGGAAGTAAGGAGGCGATTCCAAGGTCATATTAGGAGAACAGCAGGTATTCCAGGTGACAACAGCCCTGGACACTTGCAGGAGATGAAGCTGCAATGGCAGAGGGAGCAGATCTTGAAAGCTCCTGGGTGCCATGCAGAAGGTTTGGGCTTTATTCCATGGGTACTGGGCAGCTACTGGAGTCCATTAAGCTAAAGATATGACCAAGCTTGCATTTCAGAAAGAGAATGTGGGCAGTTGCATGAATAAAGGATTGGAGGTAAAAGAGACTAAAGGCAGAGACAATGGTGTGGAGACTCTTGCAACAGTCCAAGAGAAAGATGATGAGGGCCCAAGCTGAGGGTATGTGGAAATGGAGAGAGGTGTTCAGAGGAAATAGGAACCTGTGAGAGGCGGGTGAGTGGAAGCTAAGGATGTGAAACAGCCTTAGCATAGATCAGAAATATAACAGAGGCTGAAGGATTAGGGAGAGCTAGCAGTGAGGAGTGAAAAGGAGAGAAAGAATAAGTGCATGGTGGGTATGTTTGGTTTAATGTGCCTTGTCTAATAACATCCTACATGAGCCCATCTGCACACATTTATTGAGTGAGTCCTTATAAGTATGTCATGACCCAGACAAATAATCTCAGTTTTACTGGCAACCGAGAATCGGATTGGAATCTCTCCAATGAAGGTCTTTGGCTCACCCTGCTCCATAAAAGCAACTGCATTCTTCTTCCTCAAATACTCTACCCTATGGTTTCTCCGCAGTCCTTGGCCACTCTCTGAGCAAGCAATCTGCAGGGGCCAGCTCCTGAAGGCAACAGGACTGCCAGGAATTCACCCACCAGTCACCTTTCTCAGTGGTACTTAAAGCTCTCAGTCTGCACCCAGCCTGCCCTCCTAAGCTGCTTATGTCCTCGGCTGGCACTGAAAAGCCTCAGAAACACTTTAACCTACCTGCACAGTGATTATCTTCTTCAGATGAGTGAGGAACTCTGTTGCAGGCTAATTAGCAACCATCTTCCCAGGTAGCTGCAATGAAACTGGTCTCTTCCATGCTGTTAAGCAAACTGGGTCTCTTGTTTGCAGTTAGATCTTGGCTTCTGTTTGGCTGATTTAGGGTCGGATTATTTTCCTGGCATGAGGAACATTCACGGTTGAGTCAAACAGCCGGAAACTCCATTAGATGGTGTCACCTGAGGAAGACACAGGAACAGATGGTGAAGGCAAAAGCTTCATGCACCACAGAAACCTCAGAATACAACTTTCCCATGTAAGAATGAATAAACTGCTGAAAGAGGGCAAAACCCCAAACACTCTGGTCTTCTCAAAGCCAAAAGGTCATCGGGATGCCTTCTTAGAAGCCCTTGCATTGCTTTTTCATTTGGTAACGGGGCTAGGAAATCTCTATGTCACCAGGAAGGCAAGTGACCCTCTCTCCCACTGGCTGTTTGGCAGGTGGCCACGCTTGTATCACATGGGGAATTTGGCAAATCAATCTGATTCTTTTGCAGTGTAGCTGCAGCAAGGATTTCCAGTTAGTGATTTTGTGGTGGCTCCTATGAGTCATAATTCCCTGAGTCCTCTGCAGAGGGGGCGGACCTAAGTTTGTCCTTGTGAGGACCATCATTACTCTTGGTTTGAGAAGTCTGCAGTCCTTGGAGGACATAGAACTGAACCCCAAAATTTGAGTTATTTTTTCAGAGACAAGGTTTCGCTCTGTCATCCAGGCTAGAGTGCAGTGGCACAATCATGGCTCACTGCAGCCTAGACTTCCTGGGCTCAAGAGATCCTCCTGCATCAGCCTCCCAAGTAGCTGAGACTATAGGCATGAGCCACTATTCCTGGCTAATTTTTTAATGTTGCCCAGGCTGGTCTTGAACTCCTGGCCTCAAGCAATCCTCTTGCCTCAGCCTCCCAAAGCCATGGGATTACAGACATGAATTCTGGCCTGGAATGTGAGTTTGAAGCACAGATACTACCACTGGCCTTCTGGTGGCAAACTTTCACCAAACTCCTGTGTCTTTCTTTTTTTTGGCCCTTCCTTTGTGCTAAAATATGCCTTTCTCCCTTTTTTTTTTCTTCTGCTGTTGTTACCTTTAAAATATTTTCATTAAAATCTACTGTCATCTTTTTAACACCATGCCTGTTATGGATTTCTGAGTTAATATTTTTATTTAGAAACTTTTGTACATATATATGTATAAAAACAATGTCACTGTTTTTTTTCCTTTGAGATAGGGTCTTGCTCTGAAGCCCAGGCCAGAGCGCACCTCTGGGAGCTTAGCTCAATTCATCCTCAAACACCTGGGCTCAGGTGATCCTCCCACCTCAGCCTCCCGAGTAGCTGGGACTACAGGTGTGCGCCACCATGCCTAGCTACTTATTTTTATTTTTTAGAGGCAGGGTCATGCTAGTTTGCCCAGGCTGGGTCTTGAACTCCCAGGCTCAAGCAATCCTCCCATCTTGGCCTCCCAACTAGCATTTTGCCAAGTTGCTCTTCTAAAATTAGCAATTATGCCAGGCCTGGGCTAGTATTTCATCAATGTTATTGTATTTAATCCTCACAACAATTCTTCCAGATAGGTGCTTTTATTCCCATTTTACTGATAAGGAACCTAAGACTTGTTCAATGTTTCACTGCTTTTAAATGTTGGCACCAGTGCTTGAATCCAGGCCTGTTTAACATCCAATTCCATCCTCCTAAACTACTGACTAGACTGCTCTTTGCATGTGTGTTACATATATGTATGCATATGCTACATAGTAGGCATGCAATAAACATTTGTTGAATGACTGTTCTGTAGTGTATGTGTTTGCTCAGAACTATCGGGGTTATTACTGTTTTTAGAAACTGATGCTAATCATGTAATCTTCTGGATGCAGAGTATAGCTAAAAAGATTCATATTGTAACATCAGGTGGAACCTGGAACAATGACTATTAAAGTGAGACTGTTAAAGGTAATACGGTAATATCTATAACAAGCACCCACTTATAATAGATATTACCAAGAATAGGCTATGGCTGAACCCTAAAGCACCTGGCATAGTCTTTATAATTAGTTCCTCAACAAATATTTACAAATGTATTCTAGCATATTATGTATCATGTAGGTATTAGGCCCTTGATAAATATTTCTTTAATAAATAGTTATTGCAATCCCTTTTTATCACTGGTTAGGCCATGTCTGTGAATTCCCCCGGCTGCACTCATTGAAATGAGTGTGGGTTTGACTGTGTTTACTGTTCTCGTATCAGCTCAAGTTTAACTCACACCCAACAGAGATGTTAAGGGTCAAAGGTACTGAGAGAAAGTTCTTTATCTCTCCAACATGAAAACTGGCTGAATGCTGTGGATAATAAAGTCACTGTGAATGTGTACCTTTAGGGGAAAAAAGTCTTCTTTCCTTTGAAATGTTGGTTAGCTCTGTTTCATGCCGTAGCATATCTTATTAAAAAGTCCCTAAAGTATTTTAAAGAGCTGTGAAGGCTTCACCTCTCTAAGTGTTACTTGCATTTCTCATAGCACTTCCTGCCTCATTTAATTCTACTACTGTTAGATCACCGATCATAACTTGATGACTAAATTAACATTTTCCTCTTGAAGATGTTTTGGAAAAAAAATATCTTACCCTTATTAAGAACTTAGAGGCTCTTGTTAATGAACAGGATACAAATGACTTGTTTGGGAGACAGAAATCCTTTCTGGTGGCTACCGTTTACTTCAACATTCTTCTGATGTGCAGGGTGTTACGAACTGGCTTGAGAAAGTGGATACAGATTCCAAAAACAGGGTCACTTAAGATTAAAAATACAGTAGGAGGTCTGTAAAGAGCATGAATATAACCAGCTGCCTGAGATGAGCTGATTATGTGGGCTCTGAATTTGGCCTAGATTACTGGTAGTCAAGACAAAAAGAAAAATAAGATGGGGCCGGGTGTGGTGGCTCACACCTGTAATCCCAGCACTTTGGGAGGCTGAGGCGGGTGGATCACGTGAGGTCAGGAGTTCAAGACCAGCCTGACCAACATGGTGAAACCCTGTCTCCACTAAAAATACAAAAATTAGCCTGGTGTGGTGGCATGCGCCTGTAGTCCCAGCTACTTGGGAGGCTGAGGCAGGAGAATCGCTTGAACCTGGGAGACTGAGGTTGCACTGAGCCAAGATTGTGCCACTGCATACCAGCCTGGGAGACAGAGTGAGACTCCATCTAAAAAAAAGAAAAGTAAGATGAATAATGTAGGTCTGACTGCCCCCGCCATGTTTATTTGGTTAAAAAAATTTATAAACTTACCCAAATTTTACTTGGCATTCAATTCAAAGAGGGAAAAACCATTTGTCTCCTAAAGAGTTACTGTATTCCTTTAAAAATATCCACAGGAAAACACAGTAGCATTAAATATTATAGCCTACTCACAGGTTGTCTGCCGTTCTTATTAGAGAAGAGAGAACGGCATATTAAAAACACGTCAGAAGTTACGGAAAGTTGTGAAGTGTAAGTAAGACTTTAAGTTGTGATTCTTTACAAGGCTTTATTCTATGCCAGGCTGTTTGGAAGAGTTCAGAAATCAGCTGAATATGAAAGCCATAAGAGCAGCTGCCCAGCTGAGGTGGTACATATCACACTACTTTACAGAGAGAACTGAAAAGCTCAAGCTCCTAAAAGTCTTTCATTATTGCTAAGCAGCATTGACAAGCTAAGATGTGAACTTGGGAGATGGACTAAATATACAAGATGTCAGAATAAGACTGGAAAAATCTTGAAGGGTTAAAGAGCTGAGATCATTCTAACACGGCATTTAGCAGAGGTCAGTGTCACGTCGGGCCCTGCAGTTGAGTGGAAAACATCAATGGTTTGAGTGAAGAATAGGAGGGAGGTATTTTGCAGCACTTGTGGGAAAAGGTGTTCAGGGCTTTAGCTGAAAGGAAGCTCCATATGAAGCCACATTTGTGATGGTTGCAGTCCTTCATCTGCCTTTTACCTACCTATCAAAAAATAAATAAAACAATGGGCTGGATGGTTTGTCCTTGGGGTAAATCCTTTCTTTGGTTGGGGCTGCTGTTGGGGTCCAGGTAAATCCCTTTGCAAGCCAACATGCTTCTCATTTAACCCTGGATTTTACCAATCCTAGCTGTCTCACAAGGGCCTGACTCTCCCTGTCTGTTCCCTACCCTGCCTAAGCAGTCATTTGATGCCCTGATTTAGAATAAAGGAAGTGATAGACTCTCTCTAGGTCATGCTGCTTGGACTTTACCAGGGGTATTTCATTCCACTTAGAATACCACTCTTTTTAGTATTATACAAAAAT
Source organism: Cacajao melanocephalus (assembly GCA_963573385.1). Classification (NCBI taxonomy): domain Eukaryota; kingdom Metazoa; phylum Chordata; class Mammalia; order Primates; family Pitheciidae; genus Cacajao; species Cacajao melanocephalus. Next base: position 35,853 of record CAUYLG010067537.1, read on the forward strand.
TAACTCATTCAGAGAGTACCTAGGATAAGGTCAAAACTGAGTCATGGCCGGGCGCAGTGGCTTACACCTGTAATCCCAGCACTTTAGGAGGCTGAGGCAGGCAGATCACCCAAGGTCAGGAGTTCAAGACCAGCCCGGCTAACATGGTGAAACCCCGTCTCTACTAAAAATACAAAAATTAGCCTGGCATGGTGGCAGGTGCCTGTAATCCCAGCTACTCGGGAGGCTGAGGCAGGAAGAGTCCCTTGAACCCGGGAGGCGGAGGTTGCAGTGAGCAAAGATCGTGCCACTGTACTCCAGCCCGGGCAACAGAGCAAGACTCTGTCTCAAAAAAAAAAAAAAAACCACCACAAAACAAAAACAAACAAACAAACAAACTGAGTCCTAGGAGGAACAGTTGAAAAACATCAGGCTGGCCATGGTGGCTCATGCCAGTTATCTCAGCACTTTGGGAGGCTGAAGAAGAATTGCTGGAGGCCAAGAGTTTGAGACTAGCCTGGTCAACATAGCAAGACCTCGTTTCTACACACACACACACACACACACACACACACACACAATTTAAAGCACGAAGCTTTCTCTAGAAGACAAAAGACAGGGAGACAAGAAAGCTGTCTTCCAAGGCCTGATGGCTATGCCAAAACAGACAGATTCATGTTATCTCTGTGGCCACAAGAGGTAAACGCAGCATAGGGAGACCACAGAACATTTCAGCCCTAGAAGAAAAGTCACACAGAAGTGGGGTTGTAGGTGTCAGAGGGCAGCTGTGCCAGATTACCTTTTAGATCCCTCCAGCCTACGAACCTTGAGGTTCTTACGAATGTCGCAGTAATCTTGATTCTCAGAACTACCATCCCTCTTCCTCACCACCCCCCATGCCCCAGAATCCTTTCTTGCTATAAAAAGGTCATTCCTTAGAAAGTTAAACATAGAATTACCATATGATCCAGCAATTCCACTTCTGGGTATATACTCAAAAGAATCGAAAGTAGGATCTCAAATAGATACTTGTACAGTAATGCTGAAAGCAGAATTATTCACAGTAGTCAAAAGATGGAAGCAACTCCAGTGTCCCACAGTGGATTACTGATAATGAAATGTGATGTATCCATATAATAGAATATTACACAACTTTAAAAAAATGAGATTCTGAGTCGTGCTGCAACATGAATAATCATTGAGGATGTTATGAAGTAAAACACGCCTGTCACAAAAGTATGATTATATTTATATGAGGTACCTGGAGTAGTCGAATTACTAGAGACAGGAAGTAGAATAGTGGTTCCCAGGGGCTGCCGGGAAAGGGGGGTAGGGAGTTGTTTAGTGAATACAAAGTTTCCGTTTGGGAAGATGAAAAAGTTCTGGAAATGGATAATGGTGAGGTTTGCACAAGAACGTGAATGTGAATGTACTTAATGACACTGAACTGTACACTTAAAAATGGTTACGTTGTGGCCAGGCGTGGTGGCTCATGCCTATAATTCCAGCACTTTGGGAGAACAAGGTGGCTGGATCACCTGAGGTCAGGAGGTCGAGACCAGCCTGACCCATATGGTGAAACCGCATCTCCACTAAAAAGATAAAAATTAGCTGGGCATGGTGGTGTGCAGGTGGGCATGGAGGCTGAGGCAGGAGAATCGCTTGAACCTGGGAGGCAGAGGTTGCAGTGAGCCGAGATCGTGCCACTGCACTCCAGCCTGGGTGACAGAATGAGACTTCATCTCAAAAAATAATAGTAATAAATAAATAGACAATGGGGAAAAACAAATATTTCAGTAAGTAGCTGAATAAGGTCTCAGAGCTGTTGCCCTTCTAATGACTGTTAGATACACTGGGAAATAACTCAAATTTCAGAGCTCGGCCATCCCCTGTCCTAGGGCTGGGCCCTCTAGGGTAGGGTTGTGGTCTGGGTACATACCTTGAATGCTGAGTAAATACGGAGCTTTCTGGGCTTCCCGTGGGAACACGCCATATGGCATGAATATTTTCTCTCCTGGAGAAGACGACTGAGCCCTGGGACTCTTGTCTGCTGACCTAGACTGTAACAGTGTCTCACAACTCACAGAGGTCTTCTTTTGTCCACAAACTCAGAGAGCTTCAGAGCCAGCTGCCTTCATGTGGGTGTGTGGTGCACAGCTCAGGGAAGGTTGAGTGACAGGTGCCGCAGGGAGGGCACGGCCTCCTTTGTGGGCCAAGTCTGGGCTGGGTAGTTGGTGAGGGTGAAACTGGGTTGATTGGGAGAGAGACTCATAGCAGTGCCCCTGTCTGAAAGGGGGCAAGGTCTCTCAGAAGACCCACAATCACTGAAACCTAAATGCCTTGAGAAATCCTCTGCATTGCTCATGGCTAACATTCAGTATAATAATAGTTGTATTAGGCCCTTTGAATGATAAACACCACGTTCTGGATGAGGATGAGCTCTGAGAAGAGGCCATGAGAGAAACGTATCGGTGAAGGTTCATCTCCATCCATAAAGTTGTCATTTTTAATAAACGTCTTATTTTGGGATAATTTTGAATTTACAGAAAAATTGCAAACGTAGTCCAAAGAGTTCCCAGATACCCCTTTGTCCAGTTCCCCCCAGTGTTGACATCTTACAAAACTATGGTACAGAAATGAACATAACTCAGAAATTAACACTGGTACAACTAAACATTAGGTTTTATTCAGATTTCACCAGTTTTTCCACAAATGCCCTTTTTTTCATTTCAGGATCCAATCCAGGACCCCACATTACATTTAGCACAGCTGTATTGTTTTATATGTCAAGAAGTCTGAAGAAATGATGGCAAAATATTAAGAGATGATGAAACTTTCTGGCAAGAATGGAAACTTGATTATGCTGCTTTCTGATCATTATTGGAGAGAACTTGTAGTGCTTATGAGGGAGGCTCTGGAGACAAGACAAGCAATCCAGCTTCAAATTCTGGCTCAAGCATTATCTAGCTGTGTGCTTAATCTCTCTGAGCCTAAATTTCCTCAACTCAAAAGTAGGGATGATAACAGTATGTATCTCTTAGGCTTACTCTGAGGTTTACACAGATTGAGACACACAAAGCAACTAGAGTAGTGCTCAAGAAATGTTAGCTATTGCTATTAATTACATATGTAATTCATAATACAATTTTTTAATAAAAATAGCTCCTAGGTTTACATGGATTAAGTCACACAAAGCAACTAGAATCGTGCTCAAAAAACATTAGCTATCATTATTTATTGCATATGTAATTCACAATACAATTTTTTAGATAAAAATAGCTCCTTTGAGAGTCTCTGGAGCCCATCTTAATAAGACATCACAGTCTTCATTGCATAGCTATTCCCCATTATAAAACTTGCTACCGCCAGTCACGGTGGCTCACACCTGTAATCCTAGCACTTTGGGAAGCCGATACAGACAGATCACCTGAGATCAAGAGTTTGAGATCAGCCTGACCAACATGGAGAAACCCCGTCTCGTATTTACTAAACATACAAAATTAACCAGGCATGCAGTGCATGCCTATAATCCCAGCTACTCTGGAGGCTGAGGCAGGAGAATCACTTGAACCTGGGAGGCAGAGATTGCAGTGAGCCAAGATCGCGCCATTGCACTCCAGCCTGGGCAACAAGAGCAAAACTCTATCTCAAAAAAAAAAGAAAAAAAAAACTTGGTACATTGTATTGTAACTATTTGTTTCTGTATTTGTCTCCAACAATGAACTCCACTTTGCACAGCAAGGCACATATAGGAGGAAAGCGTGTTCAGTGTGAAGGAAGAAAGGAAAAAAGGAAAACACGGAGCGTGGGTAGGTAGCTCATCCAGATGCTCTAATGGGGGCTCAGGGCCAGAGTGGGGCACTGTATTTGTTGAGATCAAGGGAGCTGCATTTTTCAGCGCAAAGATTTAACAGGGATGAGAAGATGAAATAACAGTGTAGAGAGCTACAAGCACTGAGCAGAGGAGCAGGGAGTGAGTGGGTCTAGATGCAAAGAAAACACTCTCTGTCCTTAAGAGAGTGCATAGTACAGGAGCCGGGAAGAACTTTTCTTCCCTGGGCTGAACTGAACATTCCACTGAACTCAACTGGGACCGATGGCTGCAGTCAGGTTTCATCCTAGATGCTGAGTACCAAGCAACCCCTCCTACACTTCACGTTTCTTTCATTCATTCATTCATTTATTGAGACGGAATCTCACTCTGTCACCCAGGCTAGAGTGAAGTAGCGTGATCTTGGCTCACTGCAACCTCTGCCTCCTGGGTTCAAGTGATTCTCCTGCCTCAGCCTCCTGAGTAGCTGGGATTACAGGTGTGCACCACCATGCCCAGCTAATTTTTGTATCTTTAGTAGAGATGGGGTTTCACCTTGCTGGCTAGGCTTGTCTCAAACTCCGGATACCAAGTGACCCACCTGCCTTGGCCTCCTAAAGTGCTGGGATCACAGACCTGAGCCACCATGCCTGACCTTTTCTTTATTTTTTTGAGACAAGGTCTCACTCTGTTGCCCAGGCTGGAGTGCAGTGGTGTGCCATCATGGCTCACTGTAGCTTTGACCTCCCCAGGCTCAGGTGATCCTCCCACCTCAACCTCCCAAGTAGATGGAATTTCAGGCATGGGCTACCATGCCTGGCTAATTTTTGTAAAGACGCGGTTTCACCAAGTTGCCCATGCTGGCGTCAAACTCCTGGGTTCAAGAATTCTGCCTACCTCAGCCTCCCAAAGTGCTGGGATTACAGGTGTGAGCCACTGGAGGGGACCCACCCCATCTTTTTTCAAAATAACGTAACCATTTTTGTTTGTTTGTTTGTTTTTTGAGATGGAGTCTTGCTCTGTCACCCAGGCTGGAGTACAGTGGCGAGATCTCGGCTCATTGCAACCTCTGCCTCCCGGGTTCAAGTGATTCTCCTACCTCAGCCTCCCCAGTAGTTGGGATACAGGTGGGCACCACCACGCCTGGCTAATTTTTGTATTTTCAGTAGAGACGGGGTTTCACCCTGCTGGTCAGGCTGATCTCGAACTCCTGACCTCATGATCCGCCCATCTCAACCTTCCAAAGTGCTGGGATTCCAGGTATGATCCAGGGTGCCTGGCCGCCCCATTGTCTATTCATAAAGGTTACTGGGAGATAGAGCTTCACAGAGGCTCTCAAAGAACACAGCTAGTAAGCCCACCAGGGAGCGTGGGGCAGGAAACCCTGGGACCTGATCAAGGCTGTGCAAGCCTGACCTGACCCATGACCTGAGGCTGACCTGCAACCCGAGGACAAGGTAAGAGAAGATGGGAGGGCCTGGCCAAGGTCTGTGGGAAAATAAATAGGCCTATCTGTTGGCCTTTGACCTGCACATACTGTTCTTTTGCAGGGAAAACAGACCCTCCATTTTTGAGATTCCTGAAAGGTGACCAGGTGAAAGCAGAGCCTGACTTCCTGGGGAAATGGTCTCAGCGCAGTGAATGCTAGATTCAGAGGTAGGAAGACTCTGGATGTGAACTACTTCGTGTTTCTTTTGTAAAATTACCAAAAAAAATAAAAAAAAAAAAAAAAAAGGAATATCCTCAGAAGCGGAAGTAGGAATGTGGAAGGAAAGGATGAGTTTAGACTAAGCTCTTTTGTTACCTCACTTCTGCTTTTGAAGTCTCACAGCTCTGTAAGGTAAGGTTACTTGAGTTAGTGCTTAAGGCAATATTTGAGGTGATAAGTTCATGTTTTCTCTGCTAATATGCCTAATTTCTTCTGAAATTCCTGTGAAGTGTACTGGATTGTGAAATTAGTATCTTCATAGAGACAACTGAATCATGTTTCAAAGAAGGAGATCATTATGTTAGGGTACAGTATCATGATTTTATAATAACATAAAGCTAAGTCATGAGTTGTGTCTTAAAAAAAAAACCTTTAGGATTATCATTGTTTATGTTTCCAAGTAGAAAAAAGTTTCTCATTTTATGTAGTCAGGTGTGCTCCAAAGAGTTGTGGACTGGGAGCCTGAAGACCTGAATTTTGCCCCGGTTCTGCTGTAACCATCTATTTGATAGTGGGTCTCAATTTCCTCATCTGTGAATGAGAAGTGACACTCCTTTATGTGATTGCTAAGAGGCTGCAATCATTGATATTCATTAAGCTGGAGAGGAAAGTGGGCATATGCAAATATGAAACCCACACGATTTGTAAACATATACCACACAGGCAATGTAATCATGAAGGCATTATGATTAATAGTATTATACGAGAAATGTTGATATAGTATTAGCAGAAGAAATTCTCTCTGGAGATAATATTGAGACTGGACGAATATTTATGGGACATTTGCCTTGCCAATTTTTCACAGTGATTTTCAGGAAAGAAGTTTAGATAACTTTCCCTGGTAACTTGTCTCAATGTCTAAAGAGCCTAATCGTGAGCAAAACATTCCTTTCATTTAAGCCACTGCTACCTTTGCTCTTAATCTAATGGGGTGGAGCAGAAAGGGCACGGATTTAGATAAGAACCAGTCCTGGCTTGGCCACCTACTAGCTTTGTGCAACGCAAATTACCCTTTCAATCCCAGGCCCTTTTCTATTAAATGAGGGTAATAATAATGCTTAGAGCTAGTCTACATGAAAAGTGCTTCATAAGGTGACAAGATGCTTATGATTATCACAGATTCTGTGGTGTCATATTTACAAAAGACAAGGTGTGACCATTCTAAGATTTTAATCAATTGATTAACTTACTACAATTAAATGCAGCTACATGGAAGGATCAATCACATAAACATAATCTTTTTTGTTTGTTTGTTTGTTTTGAGACGGAGTTTTGCTCTTATTGCTCAGGCTGGAGTGCAATGGCGGGATCTCTGCTCACCGCAACCTCTGCTTCCCGGGTTCAAGTGATTCTCCTGCCTCAACCTCCTGAGTAGCTGGAATTACAGGCATGCACCACCACACCCGGCTAATTTGTATTTTTAGCAGAGATGGGGTTTCTCCATGTTGGTCAGGCTGGTCTCGAACTCCAGACCTCAGGTGATCTGCCTGCCTTGGCCTCCCAAAGTGCTAGGATTACAGGCGTGAGCCACTGCGCCCAGCTGCTAATTTTTATTTTTTACTTTTTGTAGAGATAGGGTCTCATTATGTTGGCCAATCTGGTCTCAAACTTCTGAACTCAAGCAATCCTCCTGCCTCAGCTTCCCAGAGTGCTGGGATTACAGTTGTGAGCCACTGTGCCCTGTCAGCCCACATTTTGAGGCTGCACCGGCCTCTGGGTTTCTTGAATGGGCAGTCCCTCAGGCTGCTCCTCCTCCCTCTCCTTCCTGTCCTTGCCAACTTCAGCTTAAAACCACATCCTGAGGGAGACATTCCCTGTCCTCCTGCTATTTTCCCTCCTACCATCTGTTTAGTCCCTTCACAGTTCTTATTACTATGTGTAATGATATATTTCTTTGCTTACTTTTGTGTTTTGTCTCCCCACCACCTGTAAGCTCAATGAGCGCAGAGATGTGACCTTCTGAGTTTGCCGCTATATCCCCTAGCACCTAGGCCTATGCCTTGTTGTACATGTTCAACAAGTATTTGTTGAATGTATGAAAATAAATATTTCAAAATCAAAGCTGTTGGAACTTTAAAATATGATGAGCCTTGAAGGCGTGTGATTATGGGACTCAAGTTACATAAACAGACGGCTGTAACCTTTGTCTCTCTGATTATAGATTAGCCTTCTTCCTTACCCACATTGTTTTGTAAAATGTTGTAAATGACTGAAGGGTGCCAGGGAAGACCCCTTCCCCCTTTGCTACTGATCTTCATTATAGATTCACTTCCTTCTTACCTTTCTGATACAAAGACTTCACAACTATCTCATTGTCTAAGATGAAATGTTCTAATCCTACTAAATTTCTTTGTTTTCTGCCTATATAAGCAAGACGTTTTTATTTTAGACCACTGGCTTCATCTCTCTGGAGTCCATGTTTCCTGAATGGCTGTTCCTGGCTTTGAGCTCCAATAAGCTCTATACCTAATCATATGTTCTAAATCATGTTATTTAAGGTTGATGAATAAATGACTATTTCACTTTTCCACCGGTCTGGTGGTGGGTAAACCCATAGCACTGTACAGGGTGAAGTAGCTGCCAATTCTCTATAACCCATACTTCTGGGATGTCTCTTCCCGATCTGAAATCTCCTCGGCCATTCCTGATCTCTCTCATCCCCCATCCCCAAGTTGTGGACTGTATCACCTTCTGCAACTCTGAAATGAAATTTATGCTTTCTTGTACTATTCTTTTAGTGTTGGAAGTGCCTCCTGCCACCTTAGGAAACCATATATTAGTTTACAGTAATCTAGTTTCTTCAAATGGCATACTGTCTCAAGGGAGTGGGAGGGCTTAATCAATATTCATTCATTCAGCATTCATTTATTAAGCACCTAAGAAGTACTAGTCATTATATTAAACACTCAGGATACAAAAACGAATAAGGCACAGCGTTTCCTAACTTCAGGGAGCTCACAGTTTGGGGGTGGGGGGCACATAATTGTAATATTATGTAGCAATTGCAGTAGCTTGCTATGTAAAAGACAAAGGGGGCCAGGCACGGTGGCTCATGCCTGTAATCCCAATATTTTGGGAAGGCCAAGGTGGGCAGATCACTTGAGTCCAGGAGTTCGAAACCAGCCTGGCCAACATGGTGAAACCCCGACTCTATTAAAAATACAAAAATTAACCAGGTGCGGTGGTGCATGCATGTAGTCCCAGCTACTCAGGAGGCTGAGGTGGGAGAATTGCTTGAACCTGGGAGGTGAAGGTTGCAGAGAGCCAAGATTGCACCACTGTACTCCAGCCTAGGTGATGGAGTGACTCTGTCTCAAAAAAAAAAAAAAAAGAAAAAGAAAAAGGGCCACACAAGGGAAGGATACTGAACCCAGTCTGAGGGAGAGGAGGATCAGGGCAGGCTTCCTGGAGAGATGCCAACTGAGCTGAGCAAGCCAGATAAAGAGGAGAAAGGCATTACCGAAGAGGGAACGGTATCAGCCCAGGCCTGGATGGAGAGCAGCATTCTGTGGGCAAGACAACAGTCAGCGGTTTAGTGTGGTCAGAAAATAAAGTGCAAGTCAGAAAGTGCTGAAAAATAAGTCATCGAGATGGGCCGATGCCTGTTCGGGGAAGCTGCTAGAGTCAAGGTCAGCAGCTTGGACATTTCTATAGAAAGATGTCACTGAACATTTTAACCAGGAATGGGGTGGGAGGTGTTGGATTTGGGGAGGACACATTTGGAGGCAGAGAGATCTGGTGAGATGTGACCAAGATCTGCCCTGTGTCAGTGGTAGTGAAGAGGGAGAGTCAGGCATAGGTTTAGGAACCTTTGAGAGGTAAAACTGACAGGACTTGGTTATTGATTAAGTGTGGAGCACATTGGAGAGAGAGAGAGAGAAAGAAGTCAATAGCTTGAGTGACCTCATTATGATGGAATCCCATAGACAGAACACCAGGGAAGCAGTTTGGTGAGATGGGGGACATGAGGTGACACTTAGGTTTGGGATATGTTGAATCTGAGGTACTTGAGGGATGCTCAAACAGCTTTGATTTTGAATTACTTATTTTTACAATATAATGGCAAGATGTATGTTTTGGGCATTAGCATCTCCCTTCACTGAGCTCACTTGTATTCAGCGGTTAGCATATTTCACCATGGTAGGTGCTAGGGGTGCCCCATCCAGCTCCCTGTTACCCCCAGCTGCTGTGAGGGCTGGCTGACGACAATTCACAGCCCCTCCTTCTCCTGGGAGTCATGGTTCCCAAAGGGCAGTTTGGCCCAGACGTACAAAAGCTCAGCCCCCTGACATGAAGGCACTGCCTATGTGGTGCACTTTGGGGTTCCCGAATTTCCCGGAGGGATCAGCCTGAAGCTGCTCTCCAGCTGAGGCCACAGCCTCGCTTGGCTTTCCCCACCCTCTGCTCTCTTGCCCCCTCACTCCCCTCCTCCTAAGAGCACTCCCCTGGTGAATCACTTGCTCAAGAATTCTCCTGCTTCTTGAGAACCCCACCTGAGACACAGGAAAAAATGGGCCATTGGGAGTTGGTTGGCCACAGGCAGTTTCAGGAATCCACGGACATAAAGAGGTAGCTGAAGATGAATTTTATTCCTCTGGGCAGAGCTGGTAGTGAAATGGATAACAGTAGGGTTGCCTTTATCCACGGTAGAAGGTCATTTGTGTTATTTGTATTAGTTTTTTAAAATCACAATTCTAAATCTCCGGATTGAAAGCATTTGTCGAACTTCCTGCTTATGGACTGTTAAGGTTCCTGAGTTTGGGAGGAATTCTTTTTTCCTAAATTCCATGTTGCCCTTCCTTCTTTACTCTTCATATTTGAAATGATGTCACTGAAAGCAGGTGCTCTTTGGTGGTTGAGATGGACCCACCGTCACCCCTAGACTGGATCCACGTTCTCTCTTGAACTCTTGTATCTTTTTGCTTCTCTGAAGCAAGAGTTATGGGCACGGTCCATGGAATTCCCCATTTATTGCCTATTTAGTCAAAGAACACTCAAGAACTGAGCATAATTCAGAGCTAACATGGCTTTCTTCTTTGTTATCTCATAGAACATGCTTAAAAAATATTTATTGAATGATTAAAATGAAAGATTAAATGAAAGAATGATCAGTATTGCCAAACCAGGTAAGTTCCATATAAATGCAAATTGGTTTTCACTTGTGCAATGTCCTTTTGCTGTATGTCTCTTTAATCTGTTTCCCTTATTGTCTCCAACTGGTGGCAAAGACTACATCTTCTATTTCCCTTTTATCCCTGCAATAGACTATAGAAATCATCTTTGATGGAATAACTAATTAGTCAGCCAGCATTTATTGAGCACAGACTATTTTAAGGGTATTTTAAAGATGGGAATTTAAAAACAAATAAAACACAGTGGTCTTTAAAGAGCTCATGATGGCCTGAATATACAATTTGTTCTTAAATAGAGTGACTTGTTAAATGCATAACTACATTTGGTTTAATATTTGTTCCTTTGTAAATCTTTCATAGAAATAAATTCACAAATAATTAAAACATTCTTTTGCAGACCATGTGACTTGATTTTGTCAGCAAATATGGCTGGCGTGCCAATCAGGCTCTGGCTGTAAGTGTAATTGATACATTACTATTTAGCTAAAAAGGCAAAGTTGCTGGTTCAAATCCTACTGTGTGTACCGGTAGGGGAACTAAGGTCTCTACTATGGAATATGTGTGAATCTGAATCCAAATTGCAGGCTGGGAAGGCTAACTTTAAACAGCATGCTGCTTTAAAGTTCTGACACTAGTTTCCCTGCTCCAGGCTTTGAAATGAAATCAAAGCTGGCTTTGGTCTTGGCTTTAGCTTTGGTCTAGTAATAGCCTGATAAGTACATCTACAGTAGCTTTTTTTTTCTTTTAAATAACTCTTTCCCTTTAAAGACAGGAACACTTTGAATTTCTTGGCATCTGTGAGATGAGTCATGCATTTTATAGGCACAGAAATTGAAAGAGGAGTGACTTGCATATGGCCCGATAGCAAGCCCAGGAATACGGTGAGTCTAGCACCACAGGGCGGCCCAGAACTACTTGGCTTGCTGCCCATCCTCTTGTCCCTCCACTGCAGTAGGCGTAAATGTCAGTAAAGAAAGCAAGTGTGGCCCGTCGAGAGGAAATGTGACACAAGCCAAGAGTTCACAGTGCTTGAAGCGGTAAAGGCAGATCCAGGTTGAGGCTCTGGTCTGCCCAGTTGATGATGAAATACTGACAGTGGATTTCTTTCCTCTCGCCTGCTCCTGTCCCCACTTGCCTCTGAAAGTCAGCCAGCACACTTTCCTCAGCAAATGGGTGGTCGGTTCTGGGCAAAACAATGTTATAATAAAAACAGAAAAGGTTTACCATGCCATTGGCTCTGGCTGCCTTAAAGGGTTTTTGTCTCTAAGCTAGAAGACATGCTTCCTTGTACTTTCCCTGTTGGGATGGAGGCATTTTACTTGTCATCCATAGAAATTCTCCTGCTTTCTAGAGTGTAAATTGGTTCAACCATTGTGGAAGACAGAGTGGCGAATTCTCAAGGATCTAGAACCAGAAATATCATTTGATCCAGCAATCCCATCACTGGGTATGTACCCAAAGGATTATATATCATTCTGCTATAAAGACATATGAACACGTATATTCATTGGGGCACTGTTTACAATAGCAAGGACTTGGAACCAACCCAAATGCCCATCAATGATAGACTGGTAGACTGGTTAAAGAAAATGTGACACATATACACCATGGAATACTGTGCAGCCATAAAAAGAATGAGTTCATGTCCTTTGCAGGGACATGGATGAATCTGGAAACCATCACTCTCAGCAAACTGAAAAACACCACATGTTCTCACTCATAAGTAGGTGTTGAACAATGAGAACACATGGACACAGGGAGAGGAACATTACACACCGGGGCCTGTTGGGGGGACGGGGGGCCAAGTGGAGGGAGACCTTTAGGAAAAATACCTAATATATGAGGGGCTTAAAACCTAGATGACAGGTTGACAGGTGCAGCAAACCACCATGGCATATGCATATCTGTATGTAACAAACCTGCACATTCTGCACATGTATCCCAGAACTTAAAGTAAAATAAAAAGAAAAAAGAAAAAAGAAATTCTCCTACTTTTTTGGCAATAATGGGTGTTAGCAAAAGGATTCACCATTTAAGGAATCCCTATTTAAGCCAGGTACCATTGGAATTTTATTTGATCTCTTCTAATCATCATGACAACAGATATTTATTAAGCAACTACCAAGTGCCAGACACCATACCGGGGGCAGGAGATACAAAAATAAATAAAAAATAAATAAGGCACAGTCCCTACTCTCTAGAGTTAAACAGACTAGTGTGGAAGATGTAATCATAATCAAGTACCTATAAAGCAGTTTGATAAGGACTCCAGTGAGAGGTGACCCCAGAAGGTGATGGGAGCACATAGGAGGAGACCCTAACCTGATTTTGGGGTCCCGAGAAAGTCTTCTTTTAGGAAGTGATGTCCAAGAACTATTAGATGGGAGGGAATTCGTTTTTGAGACAGGGTCTTGCTCTGCCGTCCAGGCTGGAAGGCAGTGGTGCAATCATATCTCACGGCAGCCTTGACCTCCTGAGCTCAAGCAGTCTTCCTGCCTCAGCCTTCCAAGTAACTGGATGTGCAACCACCACACCCAGTTACTTAAAAAAATTTTTTTTTTCAGAGATAGATAGGGTCTCACTATGTTGCTCAGGCTGGTCTCGAACTCCTGAGCTCAAGTGATCCTCTTGCCTCAGCATTCAAAAGTATTGGGATTACAGGTATAAGCTGCTGCACCCATCCCAAGATGGGAATTGTTAGCTCCAGACTTATCTCAGAACCTCATAGAGTTTGTGGAAGGCAGAATAATGACCCCCAAAGATGTCCATATCCTAATCAACAGGACCTGTGAATATACATGGCAAAAAAAAAAAAAAAAAAAAAGTCTTTGTCGATGTGATTACAGTAGATATCTTGAGATGGGGAGCTTATTTATACTGGGTTAGCTGGATAGATCCACTATAATCACATGTAATCACTTATAAAAGGAGTCAAGGCTGGGCACAATGGCTCACACCTATAATCCTAGCACTTTGGGAGGCCAAGGCTGGCAGATCACCTGAGGTCAGGAGTTCGAGGCCAGCCTGGCCAACATGGCGAAACCCCGTCTCTACTAAAAATACAAAAATTAACCAGGTGTGGTGGCACGTGCCTGTAGTCCCAGCTACATGGGAGGCTGAGGCAGGAGAATCGCTTGAACCCAGGATCACGCCACTGCACTCCAGCCTGGGTGACAGAGCAAGACTCCGTTTCAAAAAAAAAAAGGAGACGAAGAAGTCAAGGCCAGGTATGGTGGCTTATGCCTATAATCCCAGTACTGTGGGAGGCCAAGGCAGGAGGATCACTTGAACCCAGAAGGTGGAGGAGTTTGCAGTGAGCCAAGATCACGCCACTGCACTCCAGCCTGGGCAAGAGAGCAAGACTCTGTTTCAAAAAAAAAAAAAGAAGAAGGAGTCAAGGCCAGGTATGGTGGCTTCCAGTCTTCCAGTACTGTGGGAGGCCAAGGCAGGAGGATCACTTGAGCCTAGGAGTTTGAGGCTGCAGTGAGCTGTGACTGCACCACTGCACTCTGGCTACTCCAGCTTGGGCAACAGAGTGAGACCCTGTTTCTAAAACAAATTTTTTTTAAATAAAGAGGGAATCAAGAAGGTCAAAGTCAGTAGCGGGAGATGTGACGACAGAAGCAAGAGGTTAGAGCAACATGAGGAAGGGGCCGTGAGCCCAGGAATGCAGGTGACTTTCAGAAGCTGGAAAAGGCAGGAGAACAATTCATCCTAAGGAGAGACACCTGAAGGAGCCTGCCCGGCTGAAGCCTTGGTGTAGCCCGCAAGGTACATTTTGGACCTCTCCCACAACTGTAAGAGAGTAAGTTTGTAATGTTTTAAGCCACTAGGTTTGTGGTAATTTGATACAGCAGCAATAGAAAACTAATACTGAGTTTAAGCCGTAAGTTTCCCAGTGTCACAAATTAGACAATGATGAAGCCAGGATTAAAACCAAGAGTGAGGCCAGGCATGATGGCTCACGCCTGTAATCCCAACATTTTGGGAGGCCGGGGTGGGTGGATCACGAGGTCAAGAGATCCAGACCATTCTGCCCAACATGGTAAAACCCCATCTCTAATAAAAATGCAAAAATTAGCCGGGCGTGGTGGCGCATGCCTATAGTCCCAGCTACTCGGGAGGCTGAGGCAGGAGAATTTCTTGATTCCAGGAGGCGGAGGTTGCAGTGAGCCAAGATCGGACCACTGCACTCCTGCCTGACGACAGAGTGAAACTCTGTCTCGAAAAAAAAAAAAAAAAAAAAGGAGTGAATAATTCCAAAGCCGAAGTGGTCTTTCCTCAGAGCTTTCCTCTTAGGAAACTCTTTGGGTCTTCACTCCATGTACTTTGAAGAACTTGTCTATCAATCTCTCTTCTCTCTTGCCTTAGGCACAAATACACGCTCACAGAGACAGGAAGTGGCATTAGATGCAAAAATGCTGGAATGCAAGGGGACGAACATCCACAGATGAATGAATGTTTGTTTTCTGAATAGTATTGTGGACAGGGAACTGGATTAAATGTTAAGGGACTTAGTTCTAGTCCTAGTTCTGGTTATTAACTAGTTCTGAGACTAGAGCAAAGCCCTTCACATTTCTAAGCCTCTTTTTTGCTCATCTGCAAAATGAGGGCTTAAGCTAAATCGTTTTTGAATATCCTTTTAGTTTCAACTTTCTACAATTCCTTAAGACCAGCAGTATGCCCTGCCTCTTCTCTGCAGCACACACACTTTGAGGACATTCAAGTCTCTAATGGGAGTTCAGTCTTAGCAACTTAGATGCCAGTTCATTTATTATTTAGCCAAGGACAAGGAAAGAGACCTCTCCTTTTCCAGTGTCAGCAGAGATCATCTTAAAGTCCCTGAGTTTCAGAACTGCTGCAGATAAGCTGAAAGATTACTTAGCAACTGGCAAAGCTGAGGAGAATGATCTGAGTTTGTAAATTCTGACATTGCATGTAAAGTCTTATTTGAGTGGTCTTAGAGGAAAAAATAGTTCCAGCTAGTTCTGGAAACGGCCATACTCCAGGTCGTCTGGTGCTTGAAAGAGGAGCTTGAAATAAGATCTGGACCATTGGCAAATGATCTTAGGAACCTCAGTATATTAGATTCAAGGCTGTTTCAAGTTATGAGTTCAAGCCAAAAGCAATACTGAGGCTTTAGCAATGCAGGAGTGATCCCTGCGGTTTTCAAACTGCCTTGATGATTATACCTGCCGTGTCACAGCTTGGCATATCTGAAGCATGGAAACCACAGCACAAATTTCCCTCTATCTTTCTATGCTGGTTCTAGGTATAATTCTACCTATGCTGCTGATGCTTCCCACATTGGTTCCTTGACATTCCTCTGCTTTCTGCACTGTAGATGCCCTAGAAATTAAGGAGGCAAACATATTGATTATGAGCCTGACCAATCGACAACAATAAATAATAAACACTCCCATGGCCCTAAAGGACTTTTCCTTCTTGACATCTTTCATCACTTTCTCAAAAAACCGGTTTCCACCCTATTCTAGGATGCTTTACTCACTTCCTCTTCTTGGCTGCCTCTGCTTACCTTCAGCCTCTGGCTCCTCTTCCCTTTGCCTGCTCACTCGTAGTCTTCCATTCTTTTTTTTTTTTTTTTTGGAGACAGAATGGAAGTGCTGGGCTGGAGTGCAGTGGCGCGATCTCGGCTCGCTGCAACCTCTACCTCCCAGGTTCAAGCAATTCTCCTGCCTCGGCCTCCCGGGTAGCTGGGACTACAGGCGCACACCACCATGCCCAGCTAATTTTTTTGTATTTTTAGTAGAGACAGGGTTTCACCATGTTGGCCAGGATGGTCTCTTGAGCTCGTGACCCGCCTGCCTTGGCCTCCCAAAGTGCTGGGATTACAGGCTTGAACCACCGTGCTCGGCCAGTCTTCCATTTTTATGCTTGGTTCTCAACTTTCATCTGCACATTATCTCCCTTGACAGCCTTGTCCAATCTCAGTGCTTTAACTTCTTAATGCAGACCACACTGAAGTCTACAGAGAGCTCCAAGCTGTCTCTCGTGCCTCAGTCCCACATACTGAAGACACTGGGTCACAGTGTCTGGGCTGGATCCCATCTCTGCCACTCAGAACAGCTGTGTGAATGTAGTCACATGACATCAGCCTTTGTTTCCTTATCCATAGAATGGGGACAATCACAGAATCCACCTCTTATTGTTGTAGTAAGCATTTAGATGTTAATTTTGTAAAATGATTGGTTCAAAGTAGCCACTTAATAAATGATACCTTTTTTTTTTTTTGACATGGAGTCTTGCTCTGTCGCCCAGCCTGGAGTGCAGTGGTGCAGTCTCTGCTCACTGCAGACTCTGCCTCCTGGGTTCTAGCCATTCTCCTGCCTCAGCCTCCCAGGTAGCTGGAATTGCAGTCACGCACCACTACACCCAGCTAATTTTTGTATTTTTAGTAGAGACTGGGTTTCACCATGTTGGCCAGGCTGGTCTCGAACTCCTGACCTCAGTGATCCGCCCACCTTGGCCTTCCAAAGTGCTAGGATTACAGGCATGAACCACCGTGCCTGGCCATAAATGATATGTCTAATTTTATTTGAATCATTGATCTTTAGAACTTGAATACTCTGCTAGCACATCAACACATTCCTCTCCTCCCCAAACAAGCAAAACCAAACACCCCTCACAATCCAGCCAGTGATCCCTACTTCTGTTGGTGGTGTCACCTACCTTCCCATTTTCCAGACCTAAGAGTTTGAAATCAACTTTGAGCCCCTTTCTTTTGCCCCCATAGGTAGTCAATGGCCAAGTCATGTCTCTCCGCTCAAACTCGGTCCCTCCTCTCCATTCTTTCCCTAGCAGCCCAATTTACATTGCTCACGGTCATCGCTCCCTAACCAGCCTCCCTTCCTCTCACAAGCGGCTATCCTGCACCTCACAGAAACATTCATCTTGGCTGTAATTGCACACTCCCTGCTCCTGAACAAACTCCACTGACTCACCCTTCTTGTTGGATAAAATCCAACCCCTCAACGTGGCATTCAAGTTCTTGCACAGTATGACGGAGGCTTGGCTCAGGGTGTGTAATGAGGGGCTGGGCAGGTGGGGACTGCCCTCTGGATGGCATGAGTAGGCATCAGCTTGGAGTGGGAGAAACTATGAGTCACTTGGTTGTTTTCAGTAAGTGGCAGAGAGTTTAAAAAGAGAATGGATAGCGACATTCTAAATCACAAAAAATGTAAAAAATCATATGAACATGAATAACATTCAGCCACAAATATTTATGAAGCATCTGCTGTGTGCCAGACAAAATGGCTGGGTGTTAGGGACTATGACAGTGAAGATAACACAGTCTTTGCTCTCAAGAATTTAAAGTTGGTGAGAAAAGCAGACAAATCCAGGGGCCATTATAATCCACCACGACAGTTGCTGAGCTCTTCTGTGGGAATTTGCAGGAGTGGCACCCACACACGTGGGCATTTGGAGAAAGCGGGGAAAGCTTCCGGGAGGAAATGATGTCTTAGCTGGGATGGAAGCAAGAAGAGTCAGTCAGGTAAGAGTGGACAGGTCAGGGGAAAAGGTTGGCATTTTAGTTGGGAAGAGGCTAAATACCCCAATAATTCGAACTCAAAAGAATTTCAGTTAGTGACAAAATAATTGTTCTTGGCTCCGTATCTCTGACCCTTGTGATGCATGAGTAACAAGGGAAGTCGTGAACTACTTTATGTGTTGTTGTCTAAATAAATGTTTCTCAGGATCATAATTATAGAATGTCCAAGTCAGAAACGGCCTCAGATAGTGTCTGCTTTAAAGTAAAAGCATTGGTGTACTGAATGGGGTGTCCTTGCTTTTTTTTTCTGGTTTTCTGCCTTAATTTAGCACCATCCAGCTTCTGTAGCCCCTGTGTAACTGTAAAACAACCCAGGGTGGAGGCTCTGCCTGGGAGGGCACTGAGAGGGCCGTGGCCCAGCCCAACACCCCCCTGCTCACGGTGATGAGGTCATGCAGGCTCCCACAACACAGGCGCAGCACGTTCACTAAGAAAGAGATGGGAATGGGCTGGAGAGGTCAGGCATCCTAGGAGGAGGGAAACTAGAGCCTGGTTATATTAATAGATACCACCCCCTTTAGCCTAATTTTCGAAGGCAGTGATACAACAACTCCTCCAGATCCAGACTCAAAAAGGCTGGCTTAATAGAATTGAGTCCTGTGCAGCATATGTTATTAGGAAAAAAAATCCATCTTGATGGCTTAGTCATGACAGTGGCTTCTGCAGCATAATGGAACAGCCCTGGAAACGGGTATTAGTCACAGACTGGAGATGACTAAGATTTGATTGTTTCCCACGATGGAGGTTGAAGAAACAGCTCCCCAACTCCCAAGTGTTTTTTAAGGTCCCCGGAAATTTCAGCATCATCACCATTACCCTAATACTGGTATCACCAATCTGGGGAACAACTCCAGACTTTGAGTTAACACTACAGAATGGGCTTGCCTTTCAGAAAATAGCTGCCTTTTTATTTCATCTGCCAGTGAGAGTTCATTGGCAAGCAATAATGTATAGTGCAGTCTCTTGTGAGAGGTCTGCCTGAGTTCATACTCTGCAACCATTACTTAGCTGTGTGTCTTTGAGCAAATTACTTAACTTCTCTGTGCATCTGGGTCATCATTTCCAAAATGGGAATACTAATATCTACCTTACAGATGAATATTAAAAGATGTAATTAATATAAGGTACTTAATACAGTAAATGCATTTCAGAAAACAATTGTTTTTTTTTTATTTATGGATTTCTGTTGTATTGGGATAAAGTCACACCAGGGGAAAGAAGTTGACAGGAACAGACAACACTATAAATGTTAGCTATATTATAATTCCAACCACGATTTCAGATAATCTTGTTCACTTGTCAAAAAACTGATGATGACAGTTGCAACACAGTCTGGGAGACTGGTGTCAACCTAATATTTTACAGCTCCTGGGGGAATTTGTGTCTCTGATGATTTACCTGCTGTTATCATTTGTCCAACTTTCAGTTAGGGGCAAGGTACCTTTTCTAATCAATCTCAATCAATCTCAATTGAAATCTATCACACATTCATATGACAGCAATGCTAAGGGTCTTAGACCTTGAGGTGGCCCTGATTTGCAGATAGACACCATGTGGAGTTTATAGGTCCCTTTGCAGTTAGCTCATTATGGTCCTGCAGACTTTCTCTCTACATTGTCTGTGTTTTCATAAGAACTCACAACACTTTTTTTTTTTTTTTTTTTTTTGAGACAGAGTTTCACTCCCTTGTTGCCCAGGCTGGAGTGCAGTGGTGCGATCTCGGCTCACCGCAACCTCCGCCTCCCAGGTTCAAGTGATTCTCCTGCCTCAGCCTCCCGAGTAGCTGAGATTACAGGAATGTGCCACCAAGCACAGCTGATTTTGTATTTTTAGTATGGATGTGGTTTCTCCATGTTAGTCAGGCTGGTCTCAAACTCTGGACCTCAGGTGATCCACCCACCTCTGCCTCCCAAAGTGCTAGTATTGCAGGCGTGAGCCACTGCGTCCTGGCCCAAGTTATCTCTTCTAATGATCATAACAAATCTATGAGGTAGATATTATTATCCTCCTTCTAGAAATGAAAAACCAGAGGCACAGAGAGGTTAAGTAAGTTGCTCTAAGTCACACAGTTTCCAGATTATGAATCCAGGCAGACCTCTTACCAGAGCCTGGCACTATACAATATTGTTTACCCATGAAATCTCACTGTTATATAGATGAAATTTTATAAAGAGAGACGGTGAATTCACTTATTAGATTGCCAAAGATCAGGAGGCCAAATACTGTGCAGGGTGAGAAGGGCCTGGGGAAAGGTGTGCTGTCCATCCTGTGTAGATAAGGTGATAGGCATCCGTTCATCCCTTCCTAATAAAAGTCAGAATTTGTTCAGGTAGCCACCTACCTCTAGCTCCAGGGAGCAACTCAAATATTTTAAACCAGTGTTTTTCAAATTGTAGGTCATGATCCCCTTGTGAACCATGAAGTCTATTTAATGGGTTACAACTAGTCTTTTTCTTAAGAAATGAAATTGGGCGCGGTGGCTCATGCCTGTAATCCCAGCACTTTGGGAGACCTAGGTGGGTGGATCATGAGGTAAGGAGATCGAGACCATCCTGGTTAACATGGTGAAACCTCATCTCTACTAAAATACAAAAAATTATCTGAGCGTGGTGGCATGTGCCTGTAGTCCCAGCTACTTGAGATGCTGAGGCAGGGGAATTGCTTGAACTTGTATTTGAACCCGGAGGTTGCCCTGAGCTGAGATTGCACCACTGCTTTCCAGCCTGGCAGCAGAGCAAGACTCTGCCTCAGAAAAAAAAAAAAAAAGAAAGAAAGAAAAAGAAATTGAGGAGGAGAAAATGGAGTGTATGGTGGCACCTTTCATTTGCAGTTCTGGATTCTATGAGAAAACAAATGTCTTTATTATGGAAGCCAATCTGTGTTGAGATTGTTGTTCCTTTGCAGCTGAAAGTATCCTGGCTGATTCACTGGAAGTGTGAACTGTGTGATATTTCTGGAGGGCAATCTGACTATATGTGTCAAAAATGTAACTGAACGTATTCAATAATATCATTTCTAGGAATATATTTCAAGGCAGGAAATGACTAGGTGGACAGTGTACAAAGATGTTCATAGAATCAATATTTTTAGTTGCGAAAAATTAGAAACCAAGTAAATAATCATCAACAGAGATTCAACTATGTTGTATTCTACATTCTATGCAACAGAATGCTATGCAGCCAGTAAAATAAATTGATAAGACTTAGAAAGTAGCGAATTGGGCCGGGCATGGTGGCTCACGCCTGCAATCCCAGCACTTTGGGAGGCTGAGGCGGGTGGATCACTTGAAGTCAGGAGTTTGAGACCAGCCTGGCCAACATGGTAAAACCCTGTTTCCATTAAAAATACAAAAATTACCTGGGCGTGGTGGCACATGCCTGTAAACCCAGCTATTCGGTTGGCTGAGGCACGAGAATCGCTTGAACCCAGGAGGGGTGAGGTGGAGGTTGCAGTGAGCTGAAATGGCACCACTCCACTCCTGGTTGGACAAAAGAATGAGATTTTTCTCAAAAAAAAAAAAAAAAAAAAGCAAATTGCTGATATCATGTATTAGCATAAAAGACCAGAATAGGAAATTAGTCAAGACACTGAGTTAAAATGAAAAGTTAAGACACCTGTGATTTTCGCAACCACTCATGTATAATTGATACAGGCAACAAGCATCATTAGATGCTAAAACCGCCGAGTAAGTAGGAGCAGGATGCTTATATGATTTCAAAAGATCACCCCTGATTTGGGAAAAAAGAATCTTTACATCTGGCAGAAGCCACTTTAGCCAAGTAACCAAACTTTGCGTTCCCAGCAATGGGACAAACTCACACAGGGAGCCCCTGATGCAAAGTCTCAACATCACTTAGATTATATCCTTGTCAGAAATATTTAAACACAATCTACTCAAAAAGAAACAGACAAAGCCATACTGTAGACCGTTCCACAGATATTGGCTTGGACTCAAAAATGTCCATGTCACAAACGACAACAACAAAATGTGAGAGAGAGTATTATGAGCAGTGATGTCCAATAGAAACACAATGCAGGCAAAAGACGGAATTTTAATTTTTTTAAAAGCCACATGAAAAAGTGACAAGATCGGTGAAATTAGTTTTTAATAATGTATTTTAACCCAATGTAATCAATATATTCTCATTTCAACATGCAATCAAAATCAAATTTGAATATAGAATATTTGAAATTGAATATAATTTAAAATTTGAATATTTAACATTTGAATACTGAATATAAAATTTGAATCCTGAATATAAAATCTGAATATCTATGTATTAGATAATACTACTGTATTGATGGTAAAATTTTTGGCAATTATTATGAATGGAATGTTTGTGTCCCTCCACAATGCATATGTTGAAGTCCTAACCCAATGCAATGGCATTTGGAGATGAGACCTTTGGGAGATAAATATATTCAGATAAAGTCATAAAGGGGCAGGATCCTCACGATGGGATTAGTGTCCTCATAAACAGAGGAAGAGATGTCAGAGCTTTCTCTCCGCCTCCACCACGTGAGGACATAGTGAGAAGACAGCTGTCTGGGCATGGTGGCTCATGCCTGTAATCCCAGCACTTTGGGAGGCTGAGGCAGGCGGATCACTTGATGTCATGAGTTCGAGACCAGCCTGACCAGCATGGTGAAATCCCATCTGTACTAAAAATGCAAAAATTAGTCAGGTGTGGTGGCGTCCCCCTATAATATCAGCTACTCAGGAGGCTGAGGCAGGGAATCGCTTGAACCCAGGAGGGGAGGCTGCAGTGAGCCAAAATTGCACCACTGCACTCCAGACAGAGCAAGACTCCATCTCAAAAAACAAAAAAAGGCCATCTGCAATCTGCAAGCAGGAAGGGGGCCCTTGCCAGGAACTGAATCAGCTAACACCTTGATCTTATACATTCAACCTCTGGAATTTTGAAAAATAAGTGTGTGCTGTTGAAGTCACCCATTCTACGGCATTTTGGTGTCACAGCCCATGCCTACTAATATGGTAATAATAGTACTTTGTTCTATAGGAGGATGCTGTTATTCTCAAGAGACACACACTGAAGTACTTAGGGTAGAGTCAAGATATCTGCAACTTTCTTTTTCCTTTCTTTTTTTTTTTTTTTTTTGAGACGGAGTCTTCCTGCTGTTGCCCACATTGGGGTGCAATGGCACGATCTCCGCTCACTGTAACCTCCGCTTCCCGGATTCACACGATTCTCCTGCCTCAGCCTTTCAACTAGCTGGGATTACAGGTGCACACCACCATGCCCGGGGAACTTTTTGTATTTTTAGTAGAGAAGGGGTTTAACTATGTTGGGCAGACTGGTCTCAAACTCCTGACCTCGGAATCCACCCGCCTCGGCCTCCCAAACACAACTTACTTTCAAATGATTAAAAAAATTATATATACATGATAGGCAGATAAATAGAGATAGAGACAGAGCAAGCAAAGAGGCAACTATTAATAATTGGTGAATCTATGGTCAGGTGTGGGCTCATGCCCGTAATCCCAGCACTTTGGGAGGCTGAGGTGGGCAGATCACCTGAGGTCGGGAGTTCAAGACCACCCTGATTAACATGGAGAAATCCTGTGTCTACTAAAAATAGAAAATTATCTGGGCATGGTGGTGCATGCCTGTAATCCTAGCTACTCGGGAGGCTGAGGCAGGAGAATCGCTTGAACCCAGGAGGCATGGTTGCAGGGAGCCAAGATCATGCCATTGCACTCCAGCCTGGGCAACAGGAGTGAAACTTCATCTCAAAATACTACTAATAATAAGAATTGGCGAATCTAGGAAAAGGAAATTCAGGTGTTTATTGTTTTTCTAACTTTTTTCAGGTAGAAAATTTCTAAATAAGAAGTTGGGGAGAGTAAATAGAGTAAAATGATCTGAAGAAAAAAATCCCAATAATGACATTTTATATTATTTTATAGTTTACAGTGTATTTTCACATACATTAATTTGATCCTTTCAAATATCCATGGAGGTAGATACACTGTGTGTTTTATCCGTATTTTATCGTCTTCAGAAACATTTCTTCAGTGCCTAACCATGTGCCAGGCATGGTACATACATCATCTCTTTTAATTTCTACAGGAATTCCAGAAGGCAGATATTGGCTATCTCATCCACGGAGGCTCTGGTGGGGTCCTAAAGCTAGCAATCTACAGAGCTAGCGTCTGAATGCAGTTTTGTCTGACTCTAAGGCCTGAGCTCATCCCTCTGTTGGCATCCTGTTTGTGATTCCTGTTTTATAGATGTAGGAATGGAAGCCCAGAGAGGTTAATTAGCCTGTGCAGTGTCACACAGCCACTCAGGGCTAAAGCCAGAATTCAAGACAGAAGTTCGGTCTTCTATTCCAGAGCTCGGATCTCCTTCCAAAGCGCCTGTAATGAGCACTGTGGAAATAGGTTCAGGCTCTAACCTAGTGGCTCATGTGATAAGAAGTCTCAGCACACAAGGGCTCTCAGCACAGGAAATTACTCAAGTTATTGGAGTGGAGCCAAGGAAAGGCCCCGAAGCTCAGGGCAGGCCTCGCCCAGGAGACGCTTTGTAAAAATAAAAGCAAGACCGCACTGACTCAGTCATTTGATGCTCTGATTAAGAAGCATGAGTTGCCACACCATGTGATGGGAGCTGTAAACTCCAGCCCTGGAGACGTAATCTGGCACAGATTCCCTTGGATGGACAAACGGTATTCAGGCAGGATTACCATTTACGGGAGGGGGAGATGGGGTGGGGTTGGAGGGAAGCAGGTCAAGACTTGAGGCTCACAATCATGCTGCACTGGTTTGTTTAAAAGTAAATATTTGGTTTTCAACAAAATTTAAATTTTTAAATGAAAATTAAAATGTTCACTTAATTTGAGTTATTGCATTAAAAGATGGTCTGCTTTACTGAAAGTTAGACTGGAGAGCAATGAAGTCCTTTGTAAGAAGAGAACAGCAATCGTAACAGGAATCTAAGAGGACTATGAGTCTTGCGTCAGCAAAGCTCAGTGCAGTGGAGACCTGTAAAGGGGGCTCTATGGATAGAGCCCTTCAGGATCCACCCTCCTCCCCATGCCCAGCGTTGAGGAGGACACTCCAGCAGGGATCCACCAGGTGGCTGTAAAGCTTAGAAGGTGACCTCCTGGGTGTCCATCTTGAAACACAGAGCACCGTTGGAACTGCCGGAGGGAGCTGACCAGCTGTCGCAGAGATCACAGAGCCCTGCAGTCATCAGCTGCCATCTGGATCTCCTAGCAAACTGCACAGCCCTGGAAGCTTCCCCAGGGCTCCGAGGGAGCATCTGCGTGTTGGAAAGCCTGGAATGCGCTGCAAGACCTTCGCTCTGACCGTGGCAAAGCCTATGTATGCTAGGAGTCACATTGACCTCTTTTCTATTAATAATAACTTATCTGAGCTTCCTCAGCGTCTGTCGATCTAGAATCTGCATTCAGGAATGATCAGCATCAGCGCTGAGTGCTCAGGAGTGGGACCCAGATTTAGGCAGAGATGTGGGAAGCAGCCATCAGTGAAGGATGATGTGATTGGTGGCTGGAACCCACCAGTAAACACCAGACTGCTAACAGGGTGGTCGTGGAGGTAGATGTCTAGGCAAGCAGCCAAGATCAGTCACTCGGAGTCCATGCAGGTCTGACTTGAGACTTACTGAATTCTGCAGAACTCCATACTCATTCTGAAGTGATTTTGTTAGGCAGTCAGCTCTACCAGATGCCTTCGTCCAAGCTATCTGAAAGGCACCCAAGGCAAGAGCTGCAAACCTCAACAGCAGAGGACTTATGCAGAAACCCTTCCAAATGCATTCTCCAGACTGGCCAACCAATGTGTTGTCTCTGCTGTCCAGCTTGAATCTCCATCAGATCGTCTTTTTTAAAAAATCCAAGTCTTTGCCCTGCCTTGTACCAGGAAAAGCATGATTTACACATTTGAGAGCTAGTGAAAAGAGTCCATCCATGTCCTTGTGAATCTGCAGCCCAGGTGAGCTCACGTTTCCCTGTGTACCCCACATCCCTACGAGCCCCAAAGTGGTTACCCAGACCCCAGGGCAGAAAGAACCTTGTGTGGCTCAATCTCAGAGCAGAGTCGTCTGAGCTGGAGATGCTTGATTGAAAGACCACTGGAGGGGCCTCCCCCAGTTGACCCAAAGATATAATGCTGGTGCCACATCTTGTGACTTGTGGTATCAAAGACTGCTGCTGGTGAAAAGGAAACGATGGAGCTTCCACCCCTTGGAGAAGGTCAGTGGTCACTGTAATCAGAGGAGTGCTCTGTTCCATTTCAGTGATGCAATGGTCACATTATCTTCTAAAAAAAAAATTCACATGCCAGGCCTAATAATATTGCCTCTCTTCTCTTTCCCATGTTTCCTCTCTTCCATCCACCAGACTCTCCCTTCCCTTTTCTCTCTCTCTTTTTATTGATGTACAACTCACATAACATACCGTTAACCATTATAAAGTGCACAGTTCAGTGGTATTTAGTGCATCGCAGTGTTGTGCACTCACCACATCTCTCTAGTTTCAAAACCTTTTCATCTCCCCGAATAACATCTCACTCCCATTTCCCCCTTCCCCAGGCCCTGACAACCAATCTGCTTTCTATCTCTGTAGATTTGCCTATTCTGGATATTTCATGTAAAAGGAATCATGCAACATGTGTTCTTTCTGTGTCTGGCTTCTTTCACTTAGCGCATTTTCCAGGTTCATCCAAGTTGCAGCATGTATAACACTTCATTCCTTTTTGTGGCTACATGATATTCCATGCTGTGGGTAAACCACAATTTGTTTATCCATTCATCTGTTGATGGTTGTTTCTTCCTTTTGGCCATTGTGAATAATGCTGCTACAAACATGAGTGCACAATTTCTGTGTAGACATGTGCTTCCATTTCTCGTGAATAATAGACCTGGGAGTGGAAATGCTGGGCCGTATGTCTGTATGTTTAACATTTTGAGGCGTTGCCAGACTGTTTTCCATATTAGCTGCACCGCTTTACATTTCCACCAGCCACGTGTTAGGGTCTCTGTCTCTCTTTTATCTAACAGAACAAAATCAACAAAACAATTTGTTTATCCTAGACTGCTGAGTGTGCCAAGGGCATTTAAATGACCAGCCATTGTTTCACAGCAGTGATTCACAGAGTGGCCAGGTTAAAAGGTAAGCCTAAGCCAAACAGGCCCCCAGCTGGTCTGCAGACTTACCCTGGAGGCCAGGAACAAGATTGTCCCTCCCTGCTTTAGAGACAAAAGACTGCCCTGGAGGCGTTCTGCTCCTGTGCTGGTTCCCCTGGTCCGCTGCTCTTCTCCATACATGCTCTAACCGCAGTGGGCAGGTCAGCTTGGCTGACAGTCACTGAGTAAAGAGGTCCCAACCCTCCAGATGATGAGAAAATATACAGCAAAAGATGTCAGAGGTAGTTCAGGGAGCTTATTATAATGCAGAGAATTCTGAACCCACAGCAAAGATATGGCACTCTGTGGCTGGAAAGGACCTGGAGAGCTCAAGACTCAAAATCAAGTACAGGGTTAAAGGTGAGGAAACGGAGGCCCCCACACACCGTCTCCCCCAGGTCCGGTGACTTGAACCTGGCTGATCAGCAGCAGAGGAGGCAGGGTGAGAAATCCGTTCCACCTGTGATCAGAGCAGCCCTGTTCCGGCCTCGTCCAGTAAGACTCATGTGAGGAGCTTGTTCAAATGCAGATCCCTCGGCTCCTACCCAGACCAAAGGAACCTGAATCCCTGGGGAGGGGATCTGTGCTTTTAATGTGTCTGTGATGAGGCAAGTTTAGGAAACATGCTGAGCTAAATAAAGATAAGGCCGATTTACCAGCAACAAAGGTGCCTAGTTCTTGATTTGAGTGCTGATATACCCTTCATGTGAGTGAAAATTTGAAGTCAGCATTCAGAAATAATCGTGTTTGTTTGATATGTGGTTTCTGTCAGAGTCTGCCCGAGGCTGTGATGATTTGGACAATCACTATGGTACACACATGTGCACACACACACGCGTGCGCACACACACACACACGCACACGCGCGCGCACACACACTCTCATGGGGCGGGAGGGGGTGCTAATGGATGGCGAGTTGCCCCACCTCTTTTAACCCAGATTGTAGTAACTCACCTCACTATTCTTTACCTTGCTTTAAAAAACAAAACATTGTGCCTTATCTAATCTGCTAACAGTTATTAAGAAAGTAGCCTGCACAGTGGGTATTTGTTAATCCCTGTTTCATGGATGAATAAACTGATTCTGTGAGGTTCAATGACTTGCTCCAAGTCACAAAACAAGTTACTTGCTCTTATGAGTTTAAATGTAATCCCCCCAAAAGATATATTGAGGTCCCCCAGTGCCTCAGAAAGTGTCCTTATTGAGAGATAGGGTCTTTACAGAGGTAACCAAGTTAAAATGAGATCATTAGGGTGGCCTCCTCCAATATGTTTGGTGTCCTTATAAAAAGAGGAAATTTGGGCTGGGCGCACTGGCTCACGCCTATAATCCCAGCAGTTTCGGAAGCCGAGGCGGGTGGATCACCTGAGGTCAGGGGTTCAAGACTAGCCTGGCCTACATGGTGAAACGCTGTCTCTACTAAAAATACAAAAATTAGCCAGGTGTGGTGGCACATGCCTGTAATCCCAGCTACTTGGGAGGCTGAGGCAGGAAAATAAGTTGAACCTGGGAGGTGGAGGCTGCAGTGAGCAGAAATCGCGCCATTGCACTCCAGCCTGGGCGACAAGTGAAACTCCGTCTCAAAACAAAAAGTAAAAAGAGAAAATTTGGACACAGACACGCACATAGGGAGAATGCCACGTGAAAATGAAGTCAGAAATCAGGGTGATGCTCTTCAGGCCATCAAGGAATGCCAAGGGTGGCCAGCAAACCACCAGAGGCCGGGAGAGGGGCTAGAACAAATCCCTCACTCCCTCAGAAGGAGCCGACCCTGCTCACACCTTGCTCTTAGACTTCCGGTCTCCAGAACTGTAATTTAAGCCACCAAGTCAGTGGTTCTCTGTTAAGGTAGTTCTAGCAAACTCATAGACTGGCCAAACTGAGATTCACACCCAGATGTGTTTCACGTCGGAGATCAGTGCACATTCCACAGCACCCCAACCATCTCGGGGAGCCCTGAGTGTAGCAGGTGATGGACACATGAGCAAATGCCCACCCAGTAGTTCCATGATGGGTCTGTGCAGAATAAACAGAGTAGGCAGGGGAAGGGGGCCAGGGGATTTTAGAGGCGGGTTCAAGCAGATGGTGTCTGGATGTGCCCTTGTGCTCAAGCCACTTCCAGGGTTATGGTTTAGGATGTGGCACACAGGGAGGACCCTAGATCTGACTCCACGCACTGCACGGGCAGTCTCATGCACGGTGGGAATTGCGGCCCCGAGGAGGCAACTTGCAGAGTCCTGGCTGTGTTCTCTCTTGGACAGGTCTCATAGTCTCCCGGGGCCTTGGTTATTTCAACTATGAAATTGAGATAATAATACATCCCTACCTAATGCAGGGTAATGCACCAGATGCCCATTTAAGGTGAATTTATCAGCTTTATGTCTGGGTAAAGGTGGCTTGCTGCTAGCCTTTCCAAATTAGGTTCAGTCTGGGGAGCTTTGGAAATAGGAGGATTTCAGGGCCCCACTCACAGAGACTCAGATTCTGCAGGTCTGAGATGCTACCATAGGAAATACATTGAAAAATGCTCCTGGCCAGGGGCAGTGACTCACACCTGTAATCCCAGCACTTTGGGAGGCCGAGACAGGTGGATCACCTGAAGTCAGGAGTTTGAGATCAGCCTGACCAACATAGAGAAACCCTGTCTCTACTAAAAATATAAAATTAGCTGGGCGTGGTGGTGCATGCCTGTAATTCCAACTACTTGGGAGGCTGAGGCAGGAGAATCGCTTGAACCCAGGAGGCAGAGGTTACAGTGAGCCGAGACTGCACCATAGCACTCCAGCCTGGGCAACAAGAGTGAAACTCCATTTCAGAAAAAAAAAGAAAAGAAAGAAAAAGAAAAATGCTCCCCAGATGATTCTACTGGGCTGCCGGGTTTGGCAACCACTAGGTTAAAGCACACTGCTGTGGAAAACAAGAATGGCCAAAGGTTTGGGTTCAAACATGTGACAAGGCAGATTGGAGATGCTGTCATTGAACTCATATGGTACTGAGCTGAAGGTGACATTGAGACGCAGATGTCAGCTATGTGTTTACGTACAAGGCTAGTTCCTCATGATGAAATCAACACTCTCAGTAGGGAAAGAGCCTTGTGTACACACACGCACATATCTGCACACACACAATGCACATACACACATACACCCATGCACATAAACACACATATACAGGCACACACACATACATGCAAATACACACAGACACACAGACACTCAAAGGTGTCCATTTAAAGGGCTGTGTTACCAAGGGGTCTAAGAATTGGTAAGAGCAGGTCTAGGAAGATCACAAGAGATAATCCAGGAGACAAGGGAGGTGCTGGAGGTGGCTGCAGTCCCGCCTCCTGGGGACTGTGACTGAGGCGGCACAGGCACAGCGATAGTCAAAATAAGCATCACTATGCAGGAGCCCAGAAGAACTCAGAGCATGGGGCACAGGGGATGCTGACGGTGGGAGAGGCGTGAAAGCAGAACCCCACCACAGAAGATGCTTAGGAAGACTTCTCACCATGAAATGGCATGCCAGGCCCGGTGGCTACCTGAGAGGGGTCATGGGGACAGAGAAGAGGATGGGATGAAGAGCCGTGAGCAGACCTGTCTGAACAGGAGCCAGGGGCGGACTGCAAGTGTGTGGACAGGGAGCCTGGGTGTTGGGATGTCTGATGGAGGTAGTTGATCTGGGAGTCTGAGGCCGAGCTGGTTGTGCAGGGATGTGTGAAGGATGACTGGAAGAATCATTTGGATATTTTTTGTTTTTTGAGACTGAGTCTTGCTCTGTTACCCAGGCTGGAGTGCAGTGGTGCGACCTTGGCTCACTGCAACCTGCGCCTCCCGGGTTCAAGTGATTCTCCTGTCTCAGCCTCCCGAGTAGCTGGGACTACAGGCATGCGCCACCATGCCTGGCTAATTTTTTTTTGAATTTTTAGTAGAGACGGGGTTTCACCGTGTTAGCCAGGATGGTCTCGATCTCCTGACCTCGTGATCTGCCCACCTCAGCCTCCCAAAGTGCTGGGATTACAGGCGTGAGCCACCGCACTCGGCCTCATTTGGATATTTTAACTGGAGAGGGAGGTGGTTTAATATTATCATTTATAACAAACATGCTTAATTTCAGTATGTTTATTTTTGCATCTGTTTACTTGCTGACTCGATAACTAGCAATCTATCCCATTTACCAGGTAATGTGTAGGAAATATAGGGAAGCAGATGTTGGGCTCAGTATATGGCACTTTTAACAAAAGTCAAAAATAACTCTCTCTAAAGAATCAGCTGACTAATCTCTTAGGGCTGAGGCCCATCTCTGTTAAGAGTCTGGTGATCAGAGCTGAGTGGGCTTTGAATTTATTCTAAGTGGTGACAAGTGGGAAAAACCAAGACTAGAGCCTGCAACCACTGAGACATTTGACCTTTGAGGGTCAAATTAGAGAAGCCAGGTTCAGACTTCAAATCGCAAGGGTCAAGGCAGGTTAAGTCAAGTGAGGCTGGAAGCAGATGGAAAAGCCCAGAGTTGGAAGTCAGCACCTGGAACAGAGCCAGAAGCGAGGGCAGGGTGGGGTCTAGAGGTAGGTAATAACATTTATACAAACATCCTGTGTGTGGGTGTTGGGTGAAGGTAGCTTTAAATGTGCCGGCAGCACCAGCTATGTAGTTTGTGGGGTCCAGTGCAAAATAAAAATCCAGGGCCCCTCTTGCTCAAGAATGATTAAGAATTTGAAGACGGCAACAGCAGACCCTTAAACCAAGTGTGGGAGTCTTCCGAGTGCAAGTCCTATGCCATTGTTCAGGTCGCTTGCCCAGGAGGCC
This sequence comes from Cacajao melanocephalus, assembly GCA_963573385.1. Classification (NCBI taxonomy): domain Eukaryota; kingdom Metazoa; phylum Chordata; class Mammalia; order Primates; family Pitheciidae; genus Cacajao; species Cacajao melanocephalus. The sequence goes on from CAUYLG010067537.1 coordinate 68,025, forward strand.
GGCCCTGTGCCCTGTGCCCTTGGCAGACGGGAAGGAAGGCAGTGAGCTCCTGCAGCATTTATTGTACAGGTCGCTTGCCCAGGAGGCCGGCCCTGTGCCCTGTGCCCTTGGCAGAGGGGAAGGAAGGCAGTGAGCTCCTGCTGCGTTTATGCTCGCCACTGGGCAAAACAGCCCCAGGAATGCCCACTACAGCCAGTCCAGTGCTAAGATTCTTTCATTTTACCAGCCAAAAACACCCTGGATTTTGTAGATGGCATCACAAGGTCCAGATCAAGCCAACCAAAAAGACAGAGCAAAGGTCCCTCCAGGCTCACAACCCAATTACAGAGACTGCCCTCGACCCCTGCATCAAATTCTGCAGCCAGCCCTAGCCAAAGACTATTATTCTGCTGCAATTTAAACAGGACAGCAAGTACAATAGCAACAAATAGCACCAATAGTCCAGGGCAGGTGGGGAACAGGGGTACAGCTCACTGCATTCATTAATTTTCTAAGGTTGCCAGTACATTCTTGGCACCAAAGCTTACAGGCCACTTGTCTTTCTGGAAGGGTCTATTTCCTTTCTGTTACATACAACAATGTGAACAGATGAAAACACAGAGAGTGACAACCTGGGAATTGGATTCAGGCTTTGATGTTGTAACACCTCTGCTGGGAACAGATTAGGGGGAGATACATTATTCAATTACACTCAAGAATCCAAGCAAACAATTTGCTATTCCTTTTCCTTCTGGAGAGGTAAACAAAAGATGATCTGAAATGTTGAGGTTAGCAGCCCACAGGTATAGCTTTGAATACACACATCAGTCTTTCAGCTACCTGAATGTGTGTATATACATATATATATATATATACACACACACACATACATGCACACACACACACAAAGATATGTACATATATAAAGACGTGTACATACATAAAGACATGCACATATATAAAGACGTATATAAAGATATGCGTGTGTTTATATGTGTTTTATGTGTATGCATCTGTATGTATGTATTAATACATATATACACATGTACATATATTCATATGTATGTGTATAAAATACTGATGGGAGATGACTATGAAGACAACTTCAGTCAGTAAATATTTGTTTTGGAGAAAAGTAGTGTATTAAAGGTATGCTGTAATGATTTCTGAGAAGAATATAATTTAAATGGGGAAAAATGATCCCCACGTGTCTGCCGTGTGACCAGGGTCTAAGTCACCTAAATCAGCTCACTCCTCTCCCCTAGATTTGCCCAGTCAGCAAATGCATACAGCATATTTCTCCCTCATGCACATAGGGAGAGGAATTGGGATGCTAGGTGAAAGACCACCAATCAAGCATGCTAGGAGTGTGACCTTCCAGCACCTTCCTGACGAGTTTAAATTGGTAGTTGAAAGCCTCTATTGGTGAAAAACCACCTAAAAGGATGTTTTTCCATCAAGCTGTCTTGAAGCCCTGCATTGATGGAGCTACAACCCAAAATTTTATATACAATCTAGTCAGATTTTGACTTCAAAGTAAGGATCAGGGTATCTTTAAAGTTTTCTGGGCTGGGCAAAGTGGCTTATGCCTACAATCCCAGCAGCACTTTGAAAGGGTTGAGGCAGGTGGATCACCTGAGGTCAGGAGTTTGAGACCAGCCTGGCCAACATGGCGAAACCCTGTCTCTACTAAAAATACAAAAAAAATTAGCCAGTGTGGGTGGCAGGCACCTGTAATCCCAGCTACTTGGGAGGCTGAGGCATGAGAACTACTTGAACCTGGGAGGCAGAGGCTGCAGTGAACCGAGATGGCACTCCAGCCTGGGCAATAGAGTGAGACCCTGTCTCCAAAAAAATCGAAAGAAAAAGAAAAAGAAGTCTATTTTCTGCATGAGTCTGACAGGGCCCTGGTTAGATAAATCAGATACTGAGATTAGACAAACAACTGACGAGTGTGAAAGGGCTCTGTCAGGTTTTTTGCCTTGTATTAAACAAAGGGTTACTTTATATGTTGAAATGTTAATGATTTTCATGGATACAGCATCAGTAATATTTCAGGACATTTAATATTTTGTTTAAAAAAATTTTTTTCGAGATAGAGTCTCACTCTGTCACCCAGGCTGGAGTGCAGTGGCACAATCTTGGCTCACTGCAACCTCCACCTCCTGGGTTCAAGCAATTCTCCTGCCTCAGCCTCCTGAGTAGCTGAGACTACAGGTGTGTGCCACCATGCCTAGCTAATTTTTTTGTATTTTTAGTAGAGATGGGGTTTCACCGTGATAGCCAGGATGATCTTAATCTCATGACCTCGTGATCCGCTTGCCTGGGCTTCCCAAAGTGCTGGGATTAAAGGTGTGAGCCACCACACCCGGCCAGAATTTTTTATTTCAACAGTTCTTGGGGTACAAGTGGTTTTGGGTTACCTGGATGAATAGTGTAGTGGTGAAGTCTGAGATATTAGTACACTTGCCTCCTGAGTAGTGTGCATTGTATCCAATATATAGTTTTTAATCTAGCATTTCCCTCCCATCCTGTTGTTTCTGAGTCTCCAAAGTCCATTACACCACTGTGTCTGCCTTTGCATACCCATAGCTTAGCTCTCATCTATGAGTAAGAACATATGGTGTTTGATTTTCTATTCCTGAGTTACTTCACATAGTATAATGGCCTCCAGTTCCATCCAAGTTCCTGAAAAAGACATTATTTTATTACTTTTTATGGCTGAGTAGTATTCCATGATGTATACAAACCATATTTTCTTTATTCACACATTGGTCAATGAGCACTTAGGTTGGTTTCATATATTTGCAGTTGTGAATTGTGCTGCAATAAACATATGTGTGTGCAGCTTTTTCATATAATGAGTTCTTTTCCTTTAGGTAGATATCCAGTAGTGGGATTGCTGGATAGAATGGAAGATCTACTTTTAGTTCTTTAAGAAATCTCAGGCCAGGTGCAGTGGCTCATGCCTGTAATCCCAGCACTTTGGGAGGCTGAGGGGGTGGATCACCTGAGATCGGGAGTTCAAGACCAGCCTGGCCAACATAGAGAAAACCCGTCTTTACTAAAAATACAAAATTAGCTGGGCATGGTGGCCTATGCCTGTAATCCCAGCTACTCGAGAGGCTGAGGCAGGAGAATTGCTTGAACCCCCGAGGCAGAGGTTGCAGTGAGCCGAGATCTGCCATTGCTCTCCAGCCTGGGTGCCGTTGATCTCCAGCCTGGGCGACAAGAGCAAAACTCCATCTCAAAAAAAAAAAAAAATGAATTCTCCACATTGGTTTCCATATAGATAGTACTAATTTATGTTTTCCTACCAGCAGTGTATAAGCGTTCCCTTTTCACCACATCCATGCCAACATCTATTGGTTTTTTTTGACTTTTTAATAATGGCTATTCTTGCAGGAGTAAGGCGGTAGGTCATTGTGGTTTTAATTTGCATCTCCCTGTTGATTAGTAGAGTATTTTTTCATATTTGTTGGGCATTTGTAAATCTTCTTTTGAGAAATGTGTATTCATATCAGTTGCCCAGTTTTTGATGGGATTTTTTTTTCTTGCTGATTTGCTTGAGTTCCTTGTAGATTCTGGATATTAGCGTTTTGTTGGATGCATAGTTTGAAAATATTTTCTTCCATTCTGTGGTCTGTGTGTTTACTCTGATGATTTGCTGTACAGAAGCTTTTTAGTTTAATTAGGTGCCATTTATTTATTTTTGTTTTATAGTTTAATTAGGTGCCATTTATTAATTTTTCCTTTTGGAGTCTTAGTCATGAATTTTTTGTCTAAGCCAATTCTCAGAAGAATTTTCCCAGGTTATCTTCCAGAATTTTTATGGTTTCGGGTCTCAGAATTCAGTCTTTGATCCATCTTGAATTGTTTTTTGTATAAGGTGAGAGCAATCCAGTTTCATTCTTCTGTAGAAGGCTATCCAGTTTTTCCAGCAATATTTATTAAATAGGGTGTCCTTTTCCCAATTTGTGTTTTTGTGTGCTTTGTCAAAGATCAGTTGGCTGTAAGTATTTGGCTTTATTTCTGGGTTCTCTATGGTCTATGTATTGACTTTTATACCAGTACCATGCTGTTTTTGTAATGACGGTCTTTTAATATAAAGTGCAGTAATCTTATGTCTCCAGATTTATTCTTTTTGCTTAGGATTGCTTTGGCTATTCAGGATCTTTTTTGGTTCCATATGAATTTTAGGATTTTTTTTTCTCTAATTCTATGAGAAATAATGTTGGTATTTTGATAGGAATTACATTGAATCTATAGGTTGCGTTGGACCATATGGTCATTTTTATGACATTGATTCTTCCGATCCATAAGCATGGCATGTGTTTCCATTTGTTTGTGTCATCTATGATTTCTTTCAGCAATGTTGTATAGTTCTCCTTGTAGAGATCTTTCACCTCCTTGATTAAGTATATTCCTAGCTTTTTTTTCTTTTTTGCAGCTGTTGCAAAAGGGATTAAGTTCTTGATTTGATTCTCAGCTTGGTGATTGTGTATAGCAGTGCTACTGATTTGTATATGTTGATTTTTGTAAGCTGAGACTTTAATGAATTGGTTTATCAAATCTAGGAGTCTTTCGGAGGAGTCTTTAAGGTTTTCTAGGTGTATGATCATATCATAAGTGAACAGTGATAGTTTGACTTCCTCTTTTCCAATTTGGATATCCTTTATTTCCTTCTCTTGCCTGGTTTCTTTGGCTAAGGCTTCCAGTGCCACATTGAATAGAAGTGGTGAAAGCAAGTGTCCTTATCTTGTTCCGGTTCTCAAGGGAAATGCTTTCAACTTTTCCCTGTTCAGTATGATGTTGGCTGTGGGTTTGTCATATATGGCTTTTATTATTTTGAGGAAAGTCCCTTCTATGCCTAGTTTGATGAGGGTTTTTATCATAAAGCGACGCTAGATTTCATCAAATGCTTTTTCTGCATCTATTGAAATAATCATATGGTTTTTGTTTTCAATACTGTTTATGTGATGTATCACATTTGTTGATTTGCACATGTTAAACCATCCTGCATCCATGGGATGAAACCCACTGGATCATGGTGCATTATTTTTTTGATTTGCTATTGGATTTGGTTAGCTAGTATACTGTTGAAGATTTTTGCATCTATATTTATCAGTGATAATGGTCTTAGTTTTCTTTTTTTTTTTCTTATGTCCTTTCCTGGTTTTGGTAACAGAGTGATACTGGCTTTGTAAAATGATTTAGGAAGGATTCCTTAAAAACAGAATAAAAAGCTCAAAGTTGCTAAAGTCCATGATCACATGAGTCAGTACCATAGTTCACAGACATACAAATGCCACAGTCAAAATCATGTCTCCTCAAGGAGAAATTGTCACTGGGAATACAACATGGTTAGCCTGTAAAGCTAGTGTTCAATTTGACATTGAATGAGAATAAAAAATAATAACAACAAACACATGTTTAAAAGAAACCCTCTACACTGAAAGAGGGGATCTGAAGGGGCTAGCAAACTGTGACCCATGGGCCAAATTCAGCCCCACATGTGTTTTAGTGTGGCCTACAAGCTGAGAATGGTTTTTATGTTTTCAGTTGTTTGAAAAAAATCAAGAGAAGCGTGCTATATCATGACACAGAAAACTGAAATGAAATATTTCAGTGCCACTACATACACTTCTGCTGGAACACAGCCACGCCTGTTCATTTAGGGATTGTCTACAGCTGCTTTAGAGCTAGAATGCCAGAGATGAGTAACAGCAGCAGAGACCATTTGCCCTGCAAAACCAAAGATAATTAATATGTGGCCCTGTGAGAAGAATGTTGCTGACCTCTCCTCTGGAGGCTGGACAGTACTTCCAGATGAAGACAGACTACCTTCAAGCTAGGACTTCTTGATAAAGCAACCCTCCAGGGAGAGGTTCATCAAAGAGACAGAATATAGTCAGGCACCCCAGATGAGCCTGCTCCACTGACCTGGAAGGCCAGGAGGCAAACTGCCAGGAGAAGCCAGAGAGAATGAGGGACTGAGAGCACCTAGGGCCATAGCTCCTGTGAGTGACAACACATTTCTTGTGCTCTAACCCTCACAAACTTTATCCGCTTCTATAGATACTCCTGATAAGTCAATGTTCCAGGTATATTAAAGTCACAAGAGTGGAAGGATGGAAGCATTACTGAGTTAGACCTAGTATGTGCTGGATATTTACACGTTAATCTTCCTCACAACTTTCCTATGAGTTAGGCATTATCATCTCCATCTTTCAAATAGTATTAGCTTGCTTTTTTTTTTTCTGAGTGATTACCATAGTCCCTGGTGTTATTCTGTGAGTTTTGCATAAATGGAGTCATTTAATCCTCCCAACGATCCTATAGAGGTCATCAGGGTGAGATGTGCTAAGTAATTTGCTCAAAAAAATGTTTTGGGGTAAACTAATTTCCTTCAAGGCCTGCTATCTGTCAGGTGATGTTATACCAGAGTCAAGTTGGAATTTGGTATCTTATTGTTGCAATCTGTTTTGTCAGTCTTAAGAGCTTTGTTTGCATGTTAATACTGGTCAGCTGTGCCTAAACTCCAACGGGAGGAGGTAAATGAGGGCCGTCCAACCCACTTCCCACCATGGCCTGGGCTAGTTTTTCAGGTTTGCTTGGGTCCCCTTGACCAAGAGGAGGGTCCATTCAGTCATTCGTTGGAGTAGGAGATGCTTGATTTTTTTATTTTTTTGGTTTTAAGAGGAATAGCCACTCAGTTACTATTTGTTGCAAGACAGTGACTGAAAAGACAAACTTCCTCTGATAAAGGCAGTTTATCCAGAGAGAGACACACACACAGAGAATGAACTTCTTTGGTTCTAAACTGGATAAAACACTGGGGGAATCTTTTAAGATGAATTATCTATGTGTAAATACATGTTTGTAATGATGTATTCAGGTAGCAAACACAAGTGCTCATTCTAAAGAAAGGAGTCAACGTCAAACTCAGTTTGAAAAGTTTGCGAGGGACTCAAGGCTCAGCACCTGTGGTTCATGCAACTTGTACCTGCCTAAAATGGACTGCAGCTGGACCCCAGGTGGCAAGAGAGAGATGGGTCCCTTCCCTCTTCTCCCTGACCAACTGCACTTTCTCACCCTTTCTCTAACCCCCACTTGTAGCCTGCAGTGGAGACTAGAGATGCCCCAGAGACCTTGCTTTCAAGACTGAGATGAAGAATGAATCATTAGAGGCATTTTGCAGGTGTGTGAGTGCGACACCAATGATGTGAACAGGAACACGGTGCTAAGCTGGCAAGAACATGTGTGTAAATAGCATCTGGGAGGACTCCGCAGTTTACAATCCTAAAGGGAAACAAAAGAAGACATCAGAAGCCAATAAGGGGCCCACACAGTGGCTCATGCCTGTAATGCCAACACTTTGGGAAGCTGAGTGAGGCGGGTGGATCACCTGAGTTCAGGAGTTTGAGACCAGCCTGGTCAACATGGTGAAACCCTGTCTCTACTAAAAATACAAAACTTAGCTGGGCATGGTGGTGGGCACCTGTAGTCCCAGCTACTTGGGAGGCAGAGGCAGGAGAATGGCTTGAACCCGGAGGCAGAGGCTGCAGTGAGCTGAGATCACGCCACTGCATTCCAGCCTGGGGCAGCAGAATGAGACTCTATCTAAAAAAAAAAAAAAAGAAAGAAAGAAAGAAAGAAGAAGAAGGTGTCCATTAAGAGTGCTTAAGATCTGCTGTTCATTTTAGCTGGATGCACTGCAAAAAGATGTGAAAGCTACTTTTTGTCTTACATTTTTGTCAGTTTCCCTCAATCTTTGATGTTATTTTATGAATACTTACTGAACAGCTACTCTGGGCCAGGCCCTACTACCAGCTTCTAGGAGAACAAAATGAATTAGGCATGGTCTCCAAACGCAAGAGGTTCACAATTTAGCATCCCATGCATCCTTGTTTGCTTGTGCTTTTGAGGTAGACATTCGGAGGCTGACACTTGTGGCTGTGCACCGTGCTCTTCGCAGGGCCCGTCCTCCCCTTGCTCCCCATCACACCACCGGTGGGGCCGTTTTGGCAGCTCTGAAATTTCAGCCACAAAGAGCTACTCCACCCTTTGTCCTGGCAAAACTCTGAATTGTCCTGTAATTATTGCCACACTGCATATCAGATGGTGCCATCTGATAAGTACAGGTTTCAAAACTGTGCTCACAATTCCTGCCAAAGCCATCCTGCCAACATCAGGCACAAACATTGGCAAACCTACTCAGCCTGGGCTGAGAGTCGAGGAAAGGTGCCATGGAATCTGGAGACGGGAACTCAGCAACCACCTGGAATAACATCACTTGCAACACATACATACACATACACACACAATCACAGGCACACACGAGTGAGCATACACCCTTTCTCCCTGGGGTTTTGGCTCAGTCCCTTATGTGATTCTATGTCAAATTTGTAGAAAAAAGAAGTTGTCCTGAGCACAGCACACTGAAAAATTAACACTGGCAATTCAATAGCGTTGCAGAGAAGAGATCAATAGAACAGCGTTGGGTTTCCTCTTGTTTTTGAATAGAAACATGCTCAGGTGAGGTTTGTACTAGAGCGTTCTGTAACCTCTGAACCCGGGGGCTGATCAGGAAATGTCAGGTGTGGTGTGTTTAAAAAGTGATAGCCAGCCAGGCACGGTGGCTCATGCCTATAATCCCAGCACTTTGGAGGCTGAAGTGGGCACATCACTAGAGGTCAGGAGTTCGAGACCAGCCTGGCCAACATGGTGAGACCCCCGTCTCTATTAAAAATTCAAAAATTAGCCAGGCATGGTGGCGGGGCCCTATAATCCCAGCTACTCAGGAGGCCAAGGCAGGAGAATCACTTGAACCCAGGAGGCAGAAGTTGCAGTGAGCTGAGATCGCCCCACTGCACTCCAGCCTGGGTGACAGAGCGAGACTGCATCTCAAAAAAAAAAAAAGTGAAAGCCACAGGTATCCTTTGGCAGATGTTGCCAATAGCCTGCCTGTAGTTTGCATGGGCATGTTCTGAACATGCAGAATAATGTGCTGGGACTAAGTTAGTTTGGCAGTCATTTCAGGAAAGCAAAAAAGAGAAGAATGTGAATAACTAAGGATTTCCAAGAATGGGCTCTAGTGCCAGCCCTGTGATGGAGGTGTTACATGCACTGGCCCACAGAATCCTCACAACCACCCTGTGAAGTGCTTACTATTATTATGTTATTAGTCACGTTTCACAGATGGGGAAACTGAGGTTTAGAGAATAAAGCAACTTGCCCCAAGGTCACATATATAGTAGATAATGGAGCTGGACTGGGAACCAGAGCTGTGTGATCCAGTGAAGAAGGCCATGGGCTGCTAGAGGTTGCCTTGTGCCTGCCCACCGCCTCTTGCCACCATGCTTGTCCCTGCTGCCCCCTGGCAGTGGCAGATTTGCAAGCTGTGGTACCCTGAGATAGCCTCACGGGACAGAGGGAGAAGCCTGGAGGCTCACTGGCCAGCCTAGTCCCAGACACAGGGGGGAAGGAAAAGTACATTCATTTCCTCATTCTTGGCAGCAAAGTCCCCTTCCTTCCCCATCCTTTTTTGTAACTTTCTACTTTCACTTAAATAATCCTACACTTCAATTCCTGGCCCCCTACCATCCATACAGGCAAAGCTCCTCTCTTGTTTTATTCATTATTTTTTCCCCTGTTCCCTTTCCAAACTTCCATTCTCGCGTCCATTAGGTTTACATGCTCACGTGCTTACATGCCTGTCCTTAGACATGTATTTACCTGAACTATGTATAGCAGCATTTTGCATATGCGTTTTTTTAAAGTTCCATAAATGATATGACACCATCAATTTTATTCTATGCCTTTCTTTCAATTGACTATGTATTTTTTTTTGCCTTCACCGAAATAAGACTTCATTTTGAAAATCATTTGAAAGACACTGAGTAAGACAGGAAACGTTAGATTCAATGGATGTAGATTCCAAATTTGGATTCTTGCCAGCCTCACTCATGTTCTCTGTTAGGCTGGAAAGATGGTTTCTTTGGTCATTCCAATTTTTAGCTTCCTGCAGAAAAGATCTTTTCCCAGAAGCCATCTTTGTGTGTGTGTGTGTGTGTGTGTGTGTTTGGGTGGGGGTAGAGCCTTATTTCTAGGAAACAACGTGTTAGTTGGAGATGGGTATTTTTTTTAAATCAAGGTAGTTCTAATACATTCAACAAAGTGGGGTGGCTCAGCCAGAGGTTAAGTGAAAATTTCTCTATTATTTGCCTAATATCCTGCTGCAACCAGAAATCCACATGTGGAAACAGCATCCAGGAATACGGTTCTGTACAAAGTTGTTCTATCTTTGCATCATAAATTCTAATCATTGGTCAACTGACTATGTTTTTAAAGTCTATTCATATCCTGTTTGTAAATTTAGTTTATGACTTTGTTTTTTTGTTTTTTGTTTTTGTTTGAGGCAGAGTCCTGCTCTGTCACCCAGGCTGGAATGGAGTGGTGCCACCATAGCTCACTGCAGCCTAGACACCCTGGGCTCAAGCAACCCTCCCTCATCAGCCTCCCAAGTAGCTGGGACTGCAGGTGTGCACCACCATACCCAGCCAGTTTTTGTATTTTTTGTAAAGATGGGGTCTCGATATGTTGCCCAGGGCTGGTCTCAAATTTCTGGCCTCAAGTGGTTCTCCCCTTCGGCCTCCCAAACTGCTGGGATTACAGGCATGAGCGGCTGAGCCCAGCCTAGTTTATTACGTCTGACTGTGCAAAGTGCCCCCCCCACTTGTCTTCCTATACCCCTTCACTTCCCACTCCCCGATTGGTATCTGTGTGTGTGGGGGGCGATGTGTGCAGATGATATTTGTTCATTGCGTGTTAGCACTCACTAAAATATATGTGCCATGAGAACAAGGACTTTCTTTTATTCACTGAGATCCCCGCAGCTCTGAGAGTAGGAGCAGTACCAGCCCACGATAGGTTCTTCGTCAATATTGAATAAGCGCATGAGGGTATGTCCACCACATTCTACGTATTGCTTTCTCTGATGAGGTGGTCTTTCACTGCCTGCTACCATGGACACCATACGGAAGAGAGTGGTGGGCTTGTGAGGTAGATGCATATTTAATTCTCCTTTCTCCCTCCCTCCTCCACACCATTTCAGGGTGTTATTTTTTTTTTCCACTCTGAATTGCCCTTTGGCAGATAGGAAGAATATTTGTGTTCTTTGAGGCCTGACCCTAGTGAACTATAAATGAAATCTTTGTCAAAGAAACTTCTCTTGAAACACTTACCCCTGAGAAGATATGCAGACCTTAGATCACATATTTTTTATTAACTTTAATGTGACATTCAAATATCAATTTAAGGAGTCCCTGCTCTGTGTAAACCCCTGTGATCAGTGGGGAAGGGGCACGAGAAGGAGGCCCCATCCTGAAAGTCAGGGAGGAGTGCAGCAAGACGGGAGGAAGAATGAGAAGGACGGGAAGGGCAGGAGGGCCAGGGGCTGAGGGCGTGGATGTCCAAACTCCAGGTGCCTGGCATGGGTGCCATGGCATGCACAGCTTTCTGATCTGTTCTAGAGGTTGCTGGGTGCAGGCTTGTGGGGAGCAGGATCTCAAAGTATCTCCCCACAGATTAAAACGGACATCATGCGCCTCTCAGCGTGATGTGCTGAGAAGACATGGCTTGTGTAGCCTTCTGTAGAAGTGCAGAATCTGAACAGGATCACAAGGAGCAAATCAGACAGGCCCAGATGAGGGGCATCTGCACACTCTGCATTCTTCAAAAATGGTTCAATGTGAAGGACAAAGCAAGGCTGAGAGCTATGCCAGATTAAAGGAGACTCATGTGACCTGGCAACTGCAAGCAACATGTGATTCTGGGTTGGATCCCAGAACAGGGAAGAACAATCTCTTTAAAGGGGATTAGAATGGAGTCAATTGGGGAAATTTGAGTATGGATTGTATATTTCATCATAGTATTGTATTAGTGGTACCTTTCATGAATATGATCTTTTTACTGTGGTTATATAAGAGAACCTCCTTGTTCTTAGAGGTAAAGGGTCAAAATACCCACAACTTAACTCTTAAATAGGTTAGCAAAAATAATAATTATAATGATCATACATATAGAGTAAGAGAAAGGAAAAAGAGAGGGAGATAAAGCAAATGTGAGAAAATATTAGCAATCAGTGAATCCAAAGAGTGTATGGAGTTCATTGTATTATTCTTGCAACTTTTCTGTAAGGTTAAAATTATTTCAAAATAAGTTTTTTAAAATCTAGGCCGGGCACGGTGGCTCACGCCTGTAATCCAGCACTTTGGGAGGCCAAGGCGGGCAGATTACAAGGTTAAGAGATGGAGACCATCCTGGCCAACATGGTAAAACCCTGTCTCTACTAAAAATACAAAAACTAGCTGGGTGTGGTGGCGAGTGCCTGTAGTCCCAGCTACTTGGGAGGCTGAGGCAGGAGAATCACTTGAACCCAAGAGGCGGAGGTTGCAGTGAGCCGAGATTGCACCACTGCACTCCAGCCTGGCGACAGAGTGAATATCCATCTCAAAAAAAAAGAAAAAACAAACAAACAAAAAAACCCAAATCTGTTTGTGTTAAAGTCGGGGGTAAAACCATGGAGACAGGTGTAGCATAACAAAAGCAATGGCTAAAACACACAGTGCTTTGCAATGTGCCCGGCACCTTAGACATATTACATCGTGTAATCATCAAAGCCACCCTATCAGGTAGGTATCATTATTGTCATCTCCATTTTACAGATGGGGAAACTTCGGCTCCAAGAAGCTGAGTATCTTAAATCAGCAAGATCTCACAGCCAGTAAGTGG
>CAUYLG010067538.1:0-33026 GCA_963573385.1 Cacajao melanocephalus
CAGCAAACCACACAGAAATTACATTGGTACAGATTTTATTCAGATTTCAGCGTTTCCACTAATGTCCTTTCTCTATTCCAGCACCCAGTTCAGCATCCCACATTGTGGTCGGGTGTCTGATCTCCTTAGTCGCTTACACCTGTGCTTAGGTTCTCAGCCCTTTCTTGTTTTTCTGCACCCTGAGACTTTTGAAGAGTATTGGTCAGGTATTTTGTGGAATATTCCTCAATTTGTGTTTGCCTGATGTTTTCTCATGATAAATCCTAGGTTATGGATTTTAGGGAAGAATTTTACTGACAGGTTGTGCCCTTCTCATCACATTATATCAGAGTGTATATGATAGCAACGTGACTTCTTACTGATGATATTAACTCAGATACGGTGTTATCGTCCAGGTTTCTCCACTATAAACTCACTGTGCTTCCCTTTCCACACCCTATTCCTTAAAAGAGGGGCATTAAGTCCAGCCCACGTTCACAGGGTGGGAATTTAAATTCCACCTCTTGAGAGAAGAATAGCAAAGAATTTAGCTGTGTGCGGTGGCTCATCCCTGTAATCCCAGCACTCTGTGAGGCTGAGGCAGGAGGATAGCTTGAGCTCAGAAGTTTGAGACCAGCAGACCACATGGTGGAACCCAGTCTCTACAAAATATCCAAAAATTAGCCAGGTATGGTGTCACACAACTGTAATCACAGCTACTCAGGAGGCTGAGGCACGAGAATTGCTTGAACCAGGAGGCAGAGGTTGCGGTGAGCCGAGATCACGCCACTACACTCCAGCCTGGGCATCAGAGTAAGATTCTGTCTCAAATAAAAAAAATAATTTGTAGACATCTGCTAAATCTACACTGGAATTAGCAGATGTTTTGTGGGAGCTACTTTGAGGCCAAATAGTTTTATGGTTTTAAAAATTAATTTACTTTTTTTCTGATTACAAAAGTATAAAGCAGAAAACCTAAATCTTATCAATCTCAGAAAAACATGAATCTTGGCAATCACTCTGTATTATATATAGCTGTGTATGTGTGTCTATTATTTGGTAATTGACTCCTTTAATTTAGTACATTATGAACATACTTCAGTGTAGTTATATTCGGGATGACCATGAAGTATGACATGAGTCACTTATTGCCTAGCCCATACCAAGAGTAGATGCTTCAGTTTAATATCTTTACTAAGGGTTTAACAGTACATAGGCTTCTAATCTAGAGCTCTATTACAGGGGAGAAATAATCTAGATTGAGACTGTATGTGCTGAGTCCAGACTTAGAGTCAGAAGCAATGAGCAACCCCTCAGATTCCAAACATTACAGCTTTCATCTAACCCCTTGACCTCTGAGACCAAAGCCACAAGTCCAACACAGTGAGACAGACATTCTATAATATTAGCTTAAATGTTATTGCAGAGTATTTGCTGGCCGGGCGTAGTGGCTCATGCCTGTAATCCCAAGTGATCTGCCTGCCTCACCCTCCCAATATGCTGGTATTACAGGCATGAGCCACCACGCCTAGGCTAATTTCTGAAAATTAGCTGGGTATGGTGGCAGGCGCCTATAATCCCAGCTACTCTGGAAGCTGAGGCAGGGGAATCGCTTGAACCCAGGAGGTAGAGGTTGCGGTGAGCCAAGATCATGCCATTGCACTCCAGCCTGGATGACAAGAGTTAAATACATACATACATACATACGTAAAGTGTTTGCTTTTCCCTGACTGAAAAAAATTTTTGAATGTTTTCTTTTTCTCATTTTAGGAGCCCTCACCTGGGAGGAGAGCATCCAGATGTTGGCAATCAGGACTTATTCCCCCTTCAGCCCTGGAGAAGCAGCAGAGCCAGGTGTGACACTCTATCTTTCTCTCTCTGCCTGGTTCCCTCTCTATCAGGATTCTAGATGAGGGTAAAGAGTAACAAAACAATGCTTACGTTGTTGAAGAGGTTTGTGGCAGGGAATAACCATGTAATTCTCTGGGTCTGGAATTAAAACCAGGGCTTGGATGTCAAGCAAGAAAAAGGACCAAACTGGAGTCCTGATATGTTTTTAGACAATGCTTTGACAATGGCCATTTCTCTTGGTTTTTGGATGTGTTTAGGGTGATCCACAAGAACCGTGTAAGGCTGAGGCACGTCAGAATCACCTGGGGGCTTAACATGTAGCTTGCTGGACTCCATCGCCAACCTCTTTGATTCAGTAGGTCTGGGGTGAGGTCCAAGCAGTTGTGTTTCTAGTAAGTTGCTGGGTGATGCTGAAGCTTTTGGCGGAGGACTACACTTTGAGAATGACTTCTAAGGACCAGGCTATTTGCATAGATTAATTTCTGCACAGGTTGCAGTGCTGACTAAGTGGATGTGATGAACTAATAAATGCAACACCAGGAAAAAACAAAATTTACTCTGCCTAGCTCCAATTTTATTCTAATTAACATCTGCTCTCTCTTGGGCTCCCTGAAAAAGTCTTTTGATGTTTGTATTCGTAACCACCACCAAAATGAGCTCGATGCAAAAATCCATTCAATCGCTAAACATTTTATTTGTGATGACAATGAATTTTTATTTGTCTAATTTGAGAGATGTTCTGTTTCGTCTTCAATGGTGGCCTGAGCAGGTGTTTCTCTCTGACATCTACCAGGCCTCACTAAGAGTTCTCTAATCTTTTCTCACCATTTACTCTTCAGAATTCTGATGTTCTTAGGGCTGGGGCCTGCTTTGTATTTTAGGGGTCTTTGACAATTTAAACTGTCACTATTTTAGTCTCAGATATAAATAAACAGTTTCTGATATCTGAGTCATAAGGTGAAATGCAATAGTTTGGAATATTCCAAGACCTTGGCATTCTTCAGGGATACGGTCCAAGACCTTCATCAATTCTCAAACTTGAGAATTTCTAATGCAGTCTGACTCCCTCATTCTTGCCTCAGTGAGGCACTCTGAAATGTAGTTCCAGGAAAACAAGCCAGACAGCACAACGAAAACACCTTAAGAAAGCAATACAAAGAGTTCAACAGAGACAGGAAGTAAGGGCCAAAGAGGTTTTTTGGAATACAACACTGAAAATGAAATAGTGCAAAAGAAGGAGAAATGAAACAGTACAAGTCATTAAATGATTGCTTGCTTGCTGGATGATCACTCTTTTAGAGGGAAATGAAAACAGGGACATGAAATGGAATGGACTAAGTTATTATCTTTATGTTTTAGTGCATAAGCAAAACCGGCACCCATTCTGGCTACAGAAACAGCTGGTGTGGAGCCAATGGCGTGGTTTGTTATGGGCTTGGGCTGGGCTGGTGCCCATTGTAAATTATCAGGCACGTAAAGCTGAGGCTAGAAGTTGGTCAGACAGGTAAGAACAGGACTGTGGTTAGAGACTCTCAAATGAAGCAGACAGGTGAGGGTGGGAAGAGCATTAAGTTTATGGAGCACTCACCACGGGCCTGCTTGTGTTTGGAGTGCAAATATGATTGTGTCCAAAGGGGGAGTGTAGTTGGATAGTCACGTCACAGACTAAAACAAGTAAAGACATGATCAGGAGTAGGTACCAGATAAAATACAGAAAACATGGTTAAATTTAAATTTCAGTCAAACAATGAATATTTGAAACATATGCTAAACAATTACTTGTTGTTCATATATAACTTAACTGGGTGTTTTGTATTTTTACTTGCTAAATTGGACACCTTTAAATCAGGAGGCAAATTTCTGATAACGCAGGTTGCAGCAGCTGAGCTGGACTCAGAAGCACCCTCTGGGGTTCTGCTCAGGAGGTGAGCTTGCTGTGGTGTGCAGCATAGTGGGGGAAATCAAGGTATCCACTTGCACCAGGTCTGGGGGAAAGTTGTAGGGAGCACTTCCGTGTCCAGCCAGATGTTTTTGTGTTGATTTTTTGTTGTTGTTGTTGTTGTTTTTGCAAAAAGCAAGAGAAGGTTAAGAAGTCCTAGGGTCCAAGGGGTGACTTTGGGCAGAGACTCTAATTGTGAATCCTCCTTAGCTAGCTGGTAAGTGTGACCCAGTAGTGGCAGAGGAAGAGAGGGAATTAATGAGCATCTGCTCTGAGCCAGGCATTTTCCATTGGCCACTATCTATATTTTCACAACAACAACTGTGAAGCTGGGGAGTGGTGGTGCCTATTAATTCCCTAGCACCCCAATCCTTACGGAAATCTATTTTACTCCTCTCTTTTCCCTCCCCTGCATACACACATCCAAAGCCTGGACTTGACAGCTTTATTTTCCATGTAAATTTTATTTAAACTGAGAAGAAACTCTCTGAAGCTTTAGAATGGGAAGCAGTGACGGAGCCTCTTAACTGCAGGGGAAAAAGTTAGAAGGTTGAGTGGTCTCAGAAGACTGGTTTGCCATTTTAGGTGGCCACACTAGCAAGTACCTGCCATTAATAGTGCAGAGAAAGCCAGTGCACAGGGGGAGAGAGTGAATGTGAAAGACAGAAGTGGAGACAGCACAGAGGAAGAGAGACAGAGGCGGACTATTGGCAGCTTTCCAGTTCCTGTTAGACACAGATGTCCTCCTTACAACTGGCCTGGCAGAGCCACTCCTTTATAATTCACCCCAATTTTGTGTTTTATTGACTGGCTTCTTGTGCTCACAGCATGCTGTAAACCAGGAATTATCATTAGCTCTCCTTTATGATACATCACATGGCAAATAAATGGTAGAACCTGAAATTGACCCCAACTTGGCCAACCACAACCATCCTTGCCCTGCCTGGTTCTAAGGTGCCTGCTCTGTCTTACTTGGCACCCTGCTGGGTCCCCTTCGCCTGCCATGGCATATGATGGATGTTAGGTGACTCATCTTCTTCTATTGGGTAGCCCACAGAAGTGGCAATGGCTTACCCAGAGGCAAGGACACGGGAGGTGGAGGAAACAGGTATTGAGGTCATATAATTGGAAGTAGAAGGCTGGGCAGGGCTTGTCCAGCAGGTAAGACCAGAGTCCTCCAGCCACATGGTCATCAGAAGAAATAGAGCTGCTGAAGGCGTGGCTGACAGGGCATGGTCAACTCAGGAGGCTTAAGTGAGGCAGTAGCAGAGTCAGTGCAGGAGTTCAAAGATTGGATGGTTCCCAAATGGTGCTATTTACCTAGCAGGGTTGGATAACTCCAGATTTCCTATAGAAGCTGAAGAGTACCTCTACTGTGCAACCAGCCCTGTGCCAGGCACTGGGGATTCAGGGATGACACAGGCTGAAATGATACTCCTGCCCTTAGGGACTTACAGTCCAGTGAAGATGGATGTAGTGAACAGAGAATTGTAACTGATTAAGTTAATCAACGTAGGTAAGCAACACAATATGAAGGAGAAGTACAGGGTGTAGGGGGCAGCACAGTGGGGCAGTGAGGTGATCACCACAGCAGCTTAGCATGGCCCAGTCCAAGAGGAAGCCCTGCCCTTCCAAGAGCATCAGCTATAGACCCTTCAGATCAGAGGAAGAATTTGTCTTGGGAGTCAGGCAGGGGAGACCCACTACTAGGGTCAATGGAGCAGTCCACTCAATGGCAAGGGAGGTGAAAGCTAAGTTTTACAGATTCTCTTCGGATTTTATGTTTCAGCCTATTCATTGGTTGAAGTGTTTGGCATCTTGGTAAAATCACTGGGAATCAATTTTTCAAGTCCAATTCATCTCATGGCTAGCTTGATAAATTACTTAAATTATGACAGTTGGTCATATATGGATTTTAACTGGACATAGAACAGCTTGTCACAGCCATTTTGTGGGCAAGGACAAGCAAGGTTAAGGACAAAGACAAGCACAAGGCAGGATCTGATGAAGGGGAGAAGCAGGCAGAAAATGAGCATATGTCCCGAGTCAGAGAAGGGGCAAATGGTGTCAAAGAGAAACTCATTCAATTGATACAGAACCCTCAGGATACCCTAGGCATTGAAGAAGTGAAATCTAGAAGAAATTGACATTCAACTTAGAAGAATCTGACTGACATCATAACTAAATGAGCAAAATGCTAAAGTAGCCTCAGAAAAGACATAGCTAAACCAAAAAGCATGGGGATATCCTGTTTTGTGATGAGTTCTTTTGGCAAATAGATTATTTTTGAAATTTATTTTTGGCAGTTTAGTTAATCAGAGAGTTGGCTTTCAAAACCGTGATTCAGGATAATGTCCTTTTCCACTTTTATTTGATCAACTTATTTGTCAGGATTCTTTTAGATGCAAGTGACAGAAACTCAAAACAGACTTGGCACAAACAGTAAATTACAAGAAAGATATGGGAGCATCCTATGTAATTGAAGGAAGGATCTGGGCAGCCAAACAGGAAGGTAGAGCTGCAGTAGGTCCTCAGGGGCCCCTGACTCAGGTTCGTGCTGGACCATTGCTGGTGTCTGCCCATCCTTGCTGGAGCACTCTGGCGTCTCCCACAAGATACTGATGGGTCCTGAGCCTCACACCCCACAACTCCCTCCCCTGGAGCAGGACTCACTCTCTGCCCAGCATTGGTTTAGAAATTGCAGAGAGGTTCTCTGATTGGCCAGCCTGATTAAGGTACCCAACAATGACTGGAGAGATGGTTTTGGAAGAATGGGATGATGAGGGCAGACAAAAGGGATGTCTCTTACAGGCCTTGTAAGAAGCTGGGAAAGGTGTCCTTGCCTCTTATATCCACATCGCAGTTCTTAGTGATATAAAAGGCTAACACCAGCCAACATCCCGGATGAGCAGCCGTCCAGTCTCTTTTCTCTACCTGCTGGCTTAAAATTGTAATCCCTCTTCACCCTTAAGTCAGAGGAGGGCAGAGTAGCCCTCAACCCTCTGCTCGGCAGCAGTAGGAACAGAATAACTGCAGGCCAGTTTGAGCCTCACTTTGAACATGGCAATGGCTGTTTAATAAACACCACAGGGGATTCTTGTGACAGGGATGAAAAGAGAGAGAGGGCCAGGGATGCTGCTCTGGGGCACCGGGGAGCTCACCAGGGCCATTCAGGAATCGAGGCTGCCTGGCCGCCCGGAGCCTGGCCCTGAGAGTGCGCAGGTGTGCTGCCTGTATAATGCCCTTGATCTCTAAGAGACACAGTGGCCAACCAATCAGATGACAACCTCCTGCCAAGGACTCCATTAGCCCGCTCTGGTGGCTGCTTCTGAAGTGGCAGCCGCTGGCTCCGCTCGCTTGCTTGTTCACGGAGGACATATGGGCCAGGCAGGGATCAACGAGGGAACATCTGGCACAGGAGCAAATCAAACAGCCCCGATGACTAATTCAGGAGTGTTGCCTCGCCATTGTTCTTTCTGTGGCCCCATGCAAAGGTCACCTGGTGTGGCAGGCTCAGAGAGGCCACCGCTTCACCTTCAGCAGTCCCCAGGATCCAACTTGTTTGCCTTAAAAATGAATCGATAGCTTCTTCTCTGAAGGCTGAAACAGCAGCTCCCTATCACTGAATCCTGAATGCTCACATGCCTGGTCAGCCCCTCCTTGCAAGCCCCTAGGCAACCCTGTTTTTTGTTAGCCATTTATCATCTGGCCTCTGAAGTCTCGCTTAAAAAAAAAAAAAACTCTACTGGATTCATGTTCTATTTCTGCAACTGAGATTTTTCTCCTTTGGGTTCAAACAAAAGACAGCAAATATTAAAGAGCATGAGAGAAAAAGGCACACATACCTGGCCCATGAATAGACAAGATTGCCTGTGGTTCTGATTTTGGTGGTTTATATAATAGCTTCAAATGCTGGTGAAGACAGGTTTCACTTAGCCTTGCCAGAAATGATCTCTAAATTATACACCCATGTTTTTAAAAAATTATCTTTAATGGTGCACTGGAACCACATAATTTTCAGCCTTGAAGGAGGATTTGGTAGGATATTGGATGCTATTCACTTTCTCTTTTGGAGCCAGGAGCACACATCAGATAGTTTATCTGTAAAAATTCTCCACTGGAAATGATACACCTTTTCTTGAGAATTTGTTCTCGTGTATGAAAGGTGTGCTGTGGGATAAGCCATGTCTTCTGTGATTGGCGGTCCGCGTCCTAGCTCACCGATAACACCCAGCTGGCTGTCATGGAGGCAAGGCCTCCTGCTTCTCCTTCTCATCTGGTATCACACACTCCTGGCGCTGGGGGTGCGCAGGGTCATGGGCTCGAAGGGGTGGTATCCTACTGCTGCCCAGTCAGAATTACTCATCCCTCCGAAACACCTAGAAATAAACCGATCCTCCTCCTGGTGGAGAGAACATGTTCTATCCTCCACTTATCAAATTCCCAAGAGAAGCGAATGCTCAATTTCTCTGCTGTTTTATCGCGCAATCATCCAGCTTCTAAGAGTGATTCTGGAGTTGCCTTGCTGGTTATCTCCATCGGACTTCTTCAGTATAACACTAGCCCCTCCTACCCTTCACTAACATAGATTGGCATCCTTTATAAGACAAGCACCCCAGGCAGCTGGGTGATCATTTGAGTGACAAGAGAAGTGGATTCTAGTCTAGCTTAGTCACAAACTCGCTGTATGCTCAAAGACAAGTTACAACCTCTCTGTGCCTCAGTAGTTATATCTTTTAAGACACATGAGTCTAGATCTTCTGATTTGGTGATAACAGAAGGTGGGGGTGGATAACAGATTCAGGGAAAAAGAGATGGGAACACTGCTTCAATAACACGGCAATAATGGTGAACCAACCTGTGTTTGGAGCCTTGTATGCTACTGTTCAGTGTATTCCATTGTGTCTTTGCTATTCGAAGCTGCTCAGAGACACAGTCATGAATCAAGACTTCCAGTAAATGCCTTTGGAACGTGGGGGAATCAGAAGCTGGCAGGAAGACAGTGCAGAGCATTGTCTGGAGCTCGTTCCTC
The DNA here is from genome assembly GCA_963573385.1 of Cacajao melanocephalus. Lineage (NCBI taxonomy): Eukaryota > Metazoa > Chordata > Mammalia > Primates > Pitheciidae > Cacajao > Cacajao melanocephalus. The sequence goes on from CAUYLG010067538.1 coordinate 8,802, forward strand.
TTGGTTGCGTGACTGCCCATTATGACTGTCTGATGATGGCAGTGTGATCATTTGTCTAGTAATTACAAAGCATCTTCATTTTACTGCCTCTTTTAATGTTCCCAATAACCGTGTGAAGTAAATATTATTTTCCCTACTTTAGAGATGAAAACCCTGAGGTTTAGAAAGGTTAATGACTTGTTATATGCTGCTCAGGTACTAAAGGGTAGAGTTGAGATGCAAAGCTAAGACTTCTGATTTCGCATATAATACAATATCCGTCTTTTCAACAGTTGTCAGAGTATCCCCTCAAAGGTCTGGGTTTGGAGGATGTGCCTGGGGTGCTGGGGGGTGCTGGGGAGAAAAGGTAAATCAGTGGCGCTTAGACTCCCTGCTTCAATCAAAGCGCCTTTATTGTTCTGCTCTATATTTATATAATTCCACACTAAATCTGGTTTTAAACAAAATGTTTCTTGGACTAAAAAATCAAAATTTATGGCATACAAAATATACCCCTGTGGTGCTGAAGATGAAAGCTTTTATCAGTCCTCTTACTTGTGCATTCTTTGTTCCAACAATCCCAACTGGAAATCCTCTCTCTCTCTCGGAGGAGCTAACCACAGATGCTCTTACTTTTCTCAGCCCAGAGAGTCATATTCTGTTTTTGCTGGCCTTTCACAGGAAGAACGTTCTGTGGCCAAGGTAGTTGATATCAAGCCAGATGTTGTTCAGCCCAGACAGACCCCATGCCTTTCGTTATAAGAATTGACCCACATGTTCCAACTTGCCTCATAAATATAAAAAGAAAAGCCTAGCTTCCATTTTAATTAGATGAAATAATTACATGTCACACATCTCCTGAGCAGTTTTGTACTCGCTCTGACTGTGATGCAGGCATTAGCATTCAAAGATGCTGCTTGCCCTGCGTACAGATGTTGGGTTTATAGACTGTCATGTTCCCTGTGGCCACAAGATGTCAGGCAAATATGGTCATGGAACGTAGGTGCAGGAAGGTGCCTTGGCTCCTGGAAATGCCATTGACGAGTTCATTAGCTGATTAAAATCCTTCCAATAAGCTTGTTGGAAGAACCCAGGGAAAGTCTACGAAATGCGTCATATTGTTATCCTGTTGATGGGGGCGCTGAACACGACTAGCTGGTAATCAGATTAAGATCAACAAATATTGATTGTACATGCTTGCACGATTAAATCCTGAATAATTAAAGGTCACTGAGTTTCCCAGCTCTTACTTTAGTGTGTGCTTCCACAAGCAACATGTGCTGTGTTTCCAAAGTACCGTGAATAGTCATGGCTGTAGGAAAGAAATGGGATCAGTCAGAGAATCAGTTGCTTTTAAAAGTTTCAGTTTGAAACTCTGATGAAATAAAGAAGTGGTTTTAAGTTAACAGCTATCCTATAGTCACGAGACATTTTACAGACCAAAAGATATTAAATGAAATAAAGCCATACACTGAAACTTGCTCATGCCTCTAACGTAGATTTGTTTACTCCGTGATTTGAATGATTTGTTAATTAACGGCTGATCTGACACACCATCCCTCACTGTTCTTTTAGTCTCTTGACTGACTTCCTATAGAAGCTTCCTTGAGGTCTGGCAGAAGGAAGCAGTAATGACAAGCAAAGGTTGAGCTCAATCGATCTGTGGTTATTGAGTTCGTACAGAGGGCTGGGTGCTGCTGAAGCTGCAGCAGACCTAGAGGGCATGGCCTGTGCCTCACTGTTTCTTCCCTTTCGTTTATCTCTTTCTTCTAATTTTCTGTGTTCTGCTTCTTAACCCTTCAGATGCTTCTTAACCCTTCAGATGCTTCTTACTGCTAAGCTAGAAGGTGAGAGGATGAGCTTTTATTTATTTACCTTTGAAAACATGCTGATCTCCTACTATGTGCTAAACTTCGGCCTGGACATTCAAAGACAAATTTGAAAATGGTGCTTACTTTGCTCTTGAAGCAGACAAGCCGAAGATCCCATTACAGCAACAGGGTGTTGGCAAGGCAATCAAGTAAATGTCCTGTGGAGTGCACAGGCAAGGGGGGGTTCATTCTGCTTGGTCCTGAGGGCACTGCGGTACTTCACAACAATGGAAATTGGAGCTCATCAAATGAACAGGGATGGGGCAGCCTGAAGAATTAGAATATGCGAAGGCAAGTCTGTTACGGTAAAAGCTAAGCTGCTGTGACAAAGAGATCTGCAGTGTAGTAACTTGAAAAGATAGAAGTCCATTTGCCTCTCACATAACAGTCTAAAGGTAGGCGGTCTGCTGGGGCTGTCTTGCTGCATGAGGTCATTCAGGGACCATGATCCTTCCAACTTGTTGCTCCACCATCCTCTGGGCATTTTTCACACTGCTGGAATATCAGCTGGCTTGCTAAGTTCCAGCCACAGGGAGAATAGGGAGCAGTGGTCCAGGGCAAGTTACGTTATTTTAGTAAGGAAGTCAGAAATTGCACACTTCTTTATATTTCATTGACTTTGACATGACCGCATCTAGCCAGAAGGTGGGCAGGGAAATATGCTTTTAATTAGGTGGTTCTGTACTCATTAAAAAAACAAAACAAAACAAATTATGGGAAGCAACTGGCGTCTTACCACAGCAGAGGCACACAAAAGGGAATAGTGTGTCGTGGAAGTAGCACTCAGGGGAGTGTAGCTGGATCACGGCTCACGTGACTGGTAAGGTGGGGCCAGGATGTGGAGGAGTTTGAATGCTACATTGCTAAAAAAAATTTTTTTTAATGAAACCAGCATGCTGAGCTTTGTGTTTGGGGTAAGTCACTCTATCACCTGGGGTTTGAGCAAGGATTTGGAATGAAGGCTGTTGTTGCTGGAGGTCCAGGTGAAAGACGGTGAAGCCTTCGCTCAGGAAAGGAGGAGGGTCAAGGGTATGGGGAAAGTAGATTTAAGAGACATTCAAGCTGTAACTAGAACTGAAACTGGCTGGTAAGTTTCTAAGGGTCACCTCAATTAAAAACTGTTAACAAACCACACTGACAGTCTTTTTATTATTAGCAAAGTCTCTTCAACCGAGAACAGCTAAATGTTTCCTTGACCCCAGTCCTCAGCTTGTGTCAAATGTGCGCATTCTAGAAATCAATGGAGCACAGCGGGGTCTTTATGATTTACCAAGTTGGGTCCATGTTCACTTCTCATATATTCTCAAGACAATCTTGTGGGTTCAGAACCCAGAATACATCAGTACATTAAGAGTGTCTCTGCCATTTGCCCCTCAGGGACTGGGACACACAAACCAAGTTCACAGAGACTGATGTGTGTTAGCTAGAACACCAATTTAGTCATCTGTAATTAGAAAAGCTACTGGCAGGCAGACATCTGTCAACTTGGCCTGCTCTCTGGGGGGCACTCTACATGGGAAGTCAAATTATCAGAAGATTGCTTGAGGGGTGTGGAACTGAACAAGGGGAATTATACCCTTGAATATTAAATGGTGTTAAGCTCTGATAGCTTGATGCATTCATCTCCAAGGTGGGAATGTGGCTGTCAGGGACACTAACTTCTTGGGTTGGACTTATCAGGCATCTCATCCTAGACAAATCTAGGAAGAAATTTCCAAACTTGAAAACTTTGGCATTTCCATGACTATAACCACGCTAGGGGATATTTATAATTAAGCATCACACATGGAGACTCTGATAAGTACCAAGACACCCCTGCCCCAATTTGGAAACTGTTGGGAGTATGGTTTATTCTGGAGATGAGCCAGCGGGGATCAAACACTCTGAGAGATCAGAGACCAACTGGGGCTAGCAAACGTTTTCTGTAGACGGCCAGATAGTAAATACTTAGGTACTGTGGACCACATGATTCTCATAGCTACAGAACTCCATCACTGTGGCACAGAAACAGGCTTAGACAAAGTGTAACCAAATGTTCCAATGAAAGCTTATTTACACAAACAGGCTGTAAACTGGACTTGACCCACGGGCTATTGTTTGCTGACCCCTCGAGATGCCAGTCCTAGATTATCTGTTCACAAAACCTTTCTCCAAAGAGGATTCAATACTATTGTTTTTTCTCTATTGACTGAATCTTAATTATCTTCAAGTTTGCCATCCCGAGTTTGCTCCTAGATCACCCTGATTAGAATTTGGGGTGTTTCTAAATCTACAAGGCACAGATAATCTCTTGGTTTACTCCCACAGATACTTGCCACATCTACTGTGTGACTAGTTGAAGTTTCCAAAGCCCATCTTATTTCTCTCCAAGTTCCAGGGTAACAACTTGTGCTGCATCTATTAACAAAACCCATTTTACAGATGAGCAATCCAAGTTAGAGTGACACGGGTGAGTGGCCGAGCTGAGACTGTATGTCAAGTCCTCCACCTGCAGGCCCCGCGTTCGCTCTACCTGGTCATATTTTCCTGGGTAGATTCTAACTCTGTAGGCATAAAATTTGGACAGGGAGGTAAATTAATTTAGCTCAGTGTAATGACAACAGAGAAATGTGGTAGTATGGGTATGGTAGAAAACGATTAGGGCTTGGGGGCTATAAAAACAAAACAAAACTGAGATGTAAACCTGAGCTCCTTGCCTAATGTCTTCTTTACGTCTACAGCAAACATGACCTTTCTGGAACAAAGAAAAGAGGTGATTTAGTCATCGAAGCTAAAGCAGGTTTATGTGACTGTGTGTTTGGATTTAATCTCTATACTTCATTAACGATGCCGAGGTGAGCAATGTCTGCTTCCCATTGTATTGATGATGGGGGATGAGACCAGAAATATCCTTCAGTCATCGTGAGTGGCTTTGGATGTTGCCAGGCTTGGCAGATGGAATTCAGGAAAATGTTGATTTATGTGTCTCTCATTGTTACAGCGGTGGTATTATAAATTGGATGTCCTTATTCTGACTGGTGACACTCCTATGATACTCTTCTTGACCCTAAGCCCCACCCCCTGTGGAAATCAACTACTCCCTCTTCTCCGCAAGTCTGACTCCGATAAGGCCTACAACACTTTTGGGGTTTGTCGTCACAGGTCTCTTCCTCTGTTTCCTTTGAACGCAACAATTAGGTTGAGTCCACCTAGCACAGGGTCTGGCCCTGAATAGTCATTCTATAAATATTTGATGAGCAAAAGAGAGCTTCCCCATGCAACTTACCCCAACTTCCATCTATGTATATACTCTCTGAATAATGAGTGTATGGCAAGACTCGCCTCTTCTCCCCTTCCTCACGGTTGGTTCTGTTCCCCTTTGCGTTGGGTCTCCCCATGTGCCAGGCAGTGTTTTTAGTGCTTTGCTGGCCTTAGCTCCCTCAAGCCTCTTGACAGTACTCTATACCTTACTGTATGTCAGCTCAAAATTTGGCAGCTTGGGTTGAGATTCTGAATTCTCTACTACTCAGTCGTGCAACTTCCTGTGTGACTCTGTATATCTTACCTTCCTACTCTATGAAATCATCAGACAAATGATAACACTCAACTCATAGGTCTCATGAACTTTAAATGAGATAATACATGCAAAGTGATTAGCACAGTTCCTGATAAATAGAGATCTATTGATTTTAGCCCTTAGCAAATGAGAGTCTGTTTGTCTTTTAGATGTTTTATACTGAAGACTGTAATTACCTACTCAGCACCCACTTATCTTAGTAAAGTCAGGGATGCCTCCCATAGACTTGTATTAGGAAGAGTCACAACTACATGGAAACAGAACTGTGAGAAGCAGAGAGATATAAAGGGAAAAGGAGGAGGAAGAAAGGCAGGGCCTCTCTCTGAACCCGAGGAGAACAATAAAGATAGTATCTGCACCATTCTCTGGACTTCAAGCATGTTTGTGACTGGCTAAGAGTAAGATTGGATTCTCTCTGGCAGTGAGTCACGTGGCCTTCCGGATGTCACATAACATAATGGCAAGATTACACGTGTCTTACTTGGGTGGCTAAGCAGTTGATCAATAATTATTTATTTTTATCTAACAAATCACTTTCCTGAAAGAATATGTCCCCTCCCTTAAAAGTGGTCACACATGAGCTTTTGTTATAATGTTAACAAGAGCAGACTGGGAAGTGGTCCTCATGCACGTGAGGAAGGATCAGCTTCCTGCTGGGGTGACTCCAGGGTGCAGTTCACGGGCCTGAGGCAGACTGTGGAGAGAACATGATGACAAGGGTAAGACATTTCACCACACTGAGGTCTTCTGACACATACCATTCAAATGAAAATGAAAACCATGACAAATTAAAGAAAATTAAAGGCTCTTCTTGCTCCTTCCCCGCACAAGATGCTTTCTGTGGTGCTCGGCCCAATCAAACAGATCAGAGAGGTCATCATTTTCCACTTTCAAATATACACCAGAGTCACATTCAGGAGGAAGCAGGCTTGGTGCTTTTAGAAGCTGCAGCACCCTGAGCAGGCTCTGAGAGGAGAGGGTTTTGCACACACATCCTGAGGACAGGAACTTCCCAGGACCTCATCCCTGCTCCTCCCATCTCAGATTCCTGTCAAACATACACCACTTTCCTAAAGTGTGTCTTGCAAGTGAAAAAATCACCCTTAATATCGTATGTGGGTATTGTTAGGAGGAAGAAAGCCTCCCTCTCGGCTGTATAGTTGTTTGTTACAATATGTTGTAAATAAATAATGTCTTTATAAGAGAAAAGAAGACAGAAGGGGAAAGGACAGTGTTTGTCAGGCAGAATGTGTGCCAGTTAGGAGAACCTGATTTGGAATGTTAAAACAGATTAAACAGGAAAATATCCTGCTGGCAAGGAAAGCTCCGGTGTAACCAGCTTTGGCTAGGCGTTGAATTGGCGTTCACCAGGTAGCCAGCCTTTGATTTGAAGGTGGTTGCTGTCTCAGGCAGGGGGCATAAGCTAGCTCCAATTAGTGCTGCTTTGACAATTACAGGCAGCTCTGTGGGGGAAATGGTTCCTGCAAGGAGACAATGCAGGATTAAGGGAACCCTGGATCTCTTTGAGAAGTATCCATGAGGGAAAAAGCAAAGCAAAGCAAAAGATATTTTAGTAATTCCAATAGTAATAAACGGGTAAAGTTTGAAAGACTTAGGTAGTCCCATAAATCTCAGCATAAGAACCATATGCATCCATCTTCGCCAGCTCCTGACTTCTGTCTAGGTATGTGTTCGTTCATTCATTCAAACTTAATGAGTACCTCCTATGTGCCACTTGAGCTATGTCTTTGAATGAGGATAGGATACTTCCCAGGCAAAGAAGATGAGGGTAGAAGATAAACAACAAACGTATTAAGTGATGGAAGTCTACAGTCTCAAAGATAAGTATGATGGCACAAAAACAGAAAAAATGAAGCGAGGGGAATCGAGGAGAAATAGCTGACATTTTAAATACAGACAGGGTGAGCCTGATGGGAAACGTGAGCTTTTAGCAAGGACTAAAAGGCATAAGGAAGGCAGCTGCATAGGTATTTGGTCATTGTGTTCCAGGTGGAGGAACCTGGCAGAGCAAAGCCCCTAAGGGAAGGGCAGGGCCAGCATAGGAACAGCAGGAGGACTGGTATGGCTGGAGCAGAACAGGTGGGGGTCAGGGAGTGTGGTAGGACATTGAGAGTCTGATCACACCCTGTCTTAAGCCCGTGATGAGAACTTTGGCTTTTATGCAGATGCCATGAGGAAGAAGTGTCAGTGTTTGTCACTGACGAACTGCTCTCTCACCATCTGACATGGGATTTCTGAGCTGACAGCAAGCCCAGGTCCTTGCTGCTACCGCAGTAGAAAGCTGAGTTCTGCAGAGATCAAGGTGCATGTAGCTGAGTGTGGTCAGTTATCTTCAAGCCGGTTCAGAAAAATCAATCACTGGGATGCAACAGCTTCTAACTGTTCCACTCCAAGGGGGATTTTCTTTTGCACTTAAATTTGTCCTAGAAATAGGGAGCAACATGTTGAATATAAAGTATCATGGATCAGGAATCAGACGTCACATGGATCTGCCAACTCTGCAGCCTTGGATAATCTTGGACATTTTCCCCGCCCATGTTAACAGGAGTGATCAAACCCTACAGAGCTTACCTCACAGGGTAGATGTGAACGTCATACAAGATAAGCTCTTGAAGAAGCAAGAGAAAGGGAAATATTTTGTCATATACTTACTGCATGCCAGATACTGGGCTAGGAGCTTGGTCCAGTTTACTTTTAAGGATTTTCTAGTGGAAGAAAACCTATTGAATAATTGAAAGATTTTTTTTTTCTCGAACTGACAAAAATAATAGGGCTATACTATCAAGAGAGTGTTTTGGTATAACTGACTTGAAGAGTGGGATCCCAACCTAGGAAAAATAAAACCAGAATTAATGCAAAAGCAAGAAACTGTAGAGTCCTGGTATACTTTTACCAGACTGGAAATGATTATTATACTCTAAAGAGTGTATTTTTTTTTTTTTTTTTTTGAGATGGAGTCTCGCTCTGTCGCCCAGGATAGAGTGCAAAAGTATGATCTCGGCTCCTGGGTTCAAGTGATTCTCCTGCCTCAGCCTCCTGAGTAGCTGGGATTACAGGCCTGTGCCACCACGCCCAGCTAATTTTGTATTTTTAATAGAGACAGAGTTTCTCCATGTTGGTCAGGCTGGTCTTGAACTCCCGACCTCAGGTGATCCTCCCATCTCAGCCTCCCAAACTGCTGGGATTACAGACATGAGCCACCGCACCCAGCTGGGAGGGAATTCTTTGACAATAAGTTCTTCATTTTATTGATCTATTTGTTTCTAATAATAATGCTTTTGTGGAATAAATAATTAATCAACAGGAATTGGTAAAGAAGGAAGAAACTGACAATAAATAAATAGATAAAGAAAGGTTGGATAGATGGCTGGATAAACTAATGTTCATTATTCCCTGTGGGTCATAGCTTTCTGTTTGTTTGGATGTAACGTTCTCATTTACGTAGGTCTCTCTGGCTTAAGAAATTATTTTTCTACTTAAAGAGATGAGAATTACAAATAAATAGATTCTGAATATATGGAAAGAAGTGATATGAGGCATGACAGCATCTGCTCCACTGATTACAATCTGGGCCACATTGAGAGTTTCCTGAAGTATGTCCTGCAAGTTGAACTGAAGACAGGGCCAATGCTTTTCTCTCCCTTACTGAAGTTCATCTTTCAAAGTCATGACAAGAATGTGGGGCTGGGCGTGGTGGCTCACGCCTATAATCCCAGCACTTTGGGAGCCCAAGGTGGGCAGATCACGAGGTCAAGAGATCGAGACCATCCTGGCCAACATGGTGAAACCCCGTCTTACTAAAAATACAAAAAAAATTAGCTGGTTGTAGTGGCGTGCGCCTGTAGTCCCGGCTACTAGGGAGGCTGAGGCAGGAGAATTGCTTGAACTCGGGAGGTGGAGGTTGCAGTGAGCTGAGGTCGCGCCACTGCGCTCCAGCCTGGCGCCTGGTGATGGAGTGAGACTGTCTCAAAAAAAAAAAAAAAAAAAAAGTGAAAGGCAGCACCTGAGTCCAATTTTACACATGCAGAAGTACACAGATTGCTTGGAATTTTCCCTTACTTACTTCTCTTTTTCACTTCTTCTTCCTTAACCTCTTCAACCTCTCTATCCTCTGATTTTTTCGTTCCTCCTTTTAAAAAAGTATTGATATATTGGCATACTTTGCTAAAGTATATGCACCTTCCACATGTTCTGCCAGTAAGAATTGGAACACTGGCAGTACACCATCTTATGTTGTTTTTCCTATGGACTCCCATGTGTTTGACTGACCTTTTTGAATATCTCTAAATGTCTCTTGCTCTGTTCCACTTCAATTTTTCACTATTCCTTAACCTCTTTTTCAATTTTGTATGTTGCATCTTTTCTATCCCACCCTCTATGTTAACATTATTTTTTTAAAAAAGGAAATGTCGTAAAAAAGGTTGAAGTATCACTGACTTTTTATTGATGTGTATGTGACCCCAGCAATCTTAACTGCTTGGAACAAAATCTTTGTGAGACAAAGGTGAGACTGAAGAATGCAGTTACGTGTTCTGATGCTAAGTGTATTGGCTTTAGGGTAATCTGTGCAATTCTAAGACATGTTGATTTATGAACTAATTAATAGCACACAACAAAAATACGTATGGAAACTTGCTCTACCCTCAGCCTGAAAAATCTCTAAACAACGGGAAAATGGGTTTTGCATGTTAGGAAATTAAATTCAATATATATTTATGAGGCCATTCAAAATGTGGAGTCCTTTTCTACTAAGTCCCGAGTAAGCAGAAATGTCCATGTATCAAAACCTAATTGTGCCAGAGTCCAAGGCTTGGGGAATAAATTAAGTCTTAAGCTACAGAAGACATTGGACATTAATTTTAAGGCTTATTATAGCTCTGATGATATGGGCATTAATAAATCCAACAGGAAGAAAGAATAAGGCAAAACGACAAATAAGACATACCTATTGGTTTCCTTGGCAAAATGTTGATCGTTGATAATTCATTTAAAGTTACAGATATTTCCACACTCTAGGGTCATTGTTCCAGAAGCTTATTAATAGGGACGAATAGGGTGCTGAATATTTCATAGATTCTTAGAAGTTCATTTCTTGTTCCTGAGGTGGGGAGGGAATGAAAAGGATTTTATACTACGTAATACATTCAACATTCATCCCACAAACCTTTACGGAGCACTTCGTATGATAAAGTGGTATTACAGGCTATGGGTAAAATTTGATAGGCATCTGAGGAGGGAGACATTATTTCAGGCTGGAAAGAGAATCGTCTTTAGAACTGCTCTTTGAAATACCTGTAGACCTTTTTAAAAAATCTGTAGGACTTAACAATAGAAAAATGTGATTCCAAGATAAGGAAGCAGTAAATAAAAGCACAAAGATGGAAAAATGCGGAGCATATAGTAGAAACAACAATTATTTTAATAACAGTTGTGTGTTTAAAATAAGGTTCATGAAGGCATATAATGGGAGGTCATGCCAGAAAGTTGATGGGAGTTAGATTATGGTTAAGCCAAAAAACTTGGGCTTTATGTGGTAGACAGTGCATTTATTGAAAACATTTTTATTGAGCAACCTATTAGATGGGTGGCCCATTGAATAAGACATTGTAGCTATTCTCAAGGAGACTTTCATTTTTTAGTGGTAATATCACAATTCAAAATGCAATTTCAGGCTGGGCGCCGTGGCTCACTCTTGCAATCCCAGCACTTTGGGAGGCTGAGGTGGGTGGATCACCTAAGGTCAGGAGTTCGAGACATCCTGGCCAACATGGTGAAACCCCATCTCTACTAAAAATACAAAAAAACTAGCCAGGCGTGGTGGCAGGTGCCTGTAATCCCAGCTGCTCGGGAGGCTGGGACGGAAGAATCGCTTGAACTTGAAATGCAGAGGTTACAGTGAGCCGAGATCATGCCACTGAATTCAAGCCTGGGTGACAGAGGGAAACTCCAGTTTAGAAAAAAAAAAAACAATTTCAGTCAGTACAAAATTTAAAATGTATGATAATAAAGTAAATGCAGAGTCTATGCAAACACATTACCAGGGCCTCTAATATGTTTTTGAGGGTTTAGAAAAGATTTATTGGCAACTTTACTACTGTTTGCTGAAGTCCTTGCCTTCTTTTTCTGGGCAATTGCGAGAACTGTATTTTTATATGCCTTGAAATTAGACATGGCCATGAGAATTTTTTTTAGCCAGTGAATGCATGTGGGAAGAAGCATTTAATTTCTGGTGTTCAACTGTATATCTGGTTCTCCTGCTGCCATGAGATTATGAAAATGTGTTTGATGTGAAAGTGCAGCACTGAGGCAGCGCACGGGGAATGGCTTCCTGAGAGCCGGTTGTAGGGTAAACATCTGATAGCAATAACAAGCATGGCCTTAGAATAATCCTGTATGGTACATGCACCTGAATGTGTGTTCTAAGCTAGGAAATTCAGGAGTGATCAACATATTCATTCCTTGTCCATAAGGAACATCTGAACCCTCTGAAGCCCTGTGGAACATTGACCACACAGGGGATTGAGGTCCTGAGTTTTGGGTTAAATGAAGGTTGCTAGGTGGCAATTGTTAAGGGGAGGGTGTTAAGGGAAAATGCTATGTATAAACTGCCTGCTGTTTATGAGACGTTTTCCTGCCCAGCCTGCTGGCACTGGACTCTCTCCTCTGCATGTAAGCCCTGAATAAAACCCTATGTCTTGTTTCCTGGCTTTGGGACTCTTCTTCAGCTTCTTGAAGCTGGTGGCTTCCCTACTGAGGTTAACAGGTGCTCAGCACAACATTATTTGAACCTATATTAGACTGTGTGTATGAAAAATAAATGTGTTATTTTAAGACATGGAGATGGGAGTCTTTGTAGCAAATCCTAGCCTATTCTGGTTGATACATAAGCCATAGTAAAGAATCTAGATTTCATTATGGGGATAGTGAGGACTAATTGGGGTGTGTGTGTGTGTGTGTGTGTGTGTGTATTATTATAAAAAAAGTAGGGCAATGACACATAGCTTAGAGCTTAAATATTTTAAATACTGCTTTTATGTTAATTAATGGGAGAGCAGGAAGTTCCATAATCCAGGTAAGAGGTAATGAGAGTAAGAATTGGAACACTGGCAGTAGAATAGAAGAGATATGATACATAGGAGAAATATTGTCAGAATTGAATCCACAAGATCTGTTGAGTGATTAGCTGTGAGAGGTGAGGAAATAATCTAAAGGACTTCTCCCTTAGACTCTTCTAAGGGACTTCGTTTTTGCCTGGAGTACTAGAAGGATTGTGTTTTTCAAAATAGAAATAAGAAATGTAGTAGCAGAAATGAGTTGGGAGGGAAAGAAGAGTATAGTCCATGAACGAACTAGAATTGAAGCATTCAAGACAGGGTTTAAGGTTTGAAGCATTCAAGACAGGGTTTAAGGTTTAGGAATCTACCTACCTCTAGGTGGTGGCTGAAGCAAAGAAAATGACCTCCTAGAGAAGAGGGTTGTGAACAGCAGCTCGATAATATATTTAGGGGCAGGAAAGGAAAAGTGTCCAGTAAAGGAGCATAAGAAGGTGCAATGCTGTGTCATAGAAACTAAAAGAGAAGAGATTTCTAGGAGGAAAGGGTATTAAATGCTATAGACACATTGAGGAGAGGGAAGACTAAACAAATCCCATTAGAATTAATTGAGAGCAGAGAACAGATTCTGAGAGATAGGGTAAAGAAGGTATTGGGAATGGGGAGGCAATGGGTATGAATGAATATTGTGACAAGTTTGCCAATGAAAGGATGTACAAAAATTGGAAAATTAAATAGGAAAAAATAAGAATAAGAAACAAGTAATGTTAAAATTTCTACAGAGAGTTGATTTCTAATAATAATTAGAAATGTATTGTAATGGTAAGAGTTTGGGCTGTGGGGTCAGATAGGCGTAGATTTGAGTCTCAGCTATGTCAATGACAAATTTTGTGACCTATTGCAAGAGGACCTCACAAGAGTCTCAGAATCTTATAAATAAGTTTCTTCCTCATCTACACCCCCGTCTATCTGTTTGACCTCCCCTGATAGCCCTCTGTCTTTTGGTTACTATGCTCCAACCATACTGGCTTACAGTAAAGAGCTCAATAAATAAGAGTTATTAAACAGCCCTTCAGATGAAGGACCTTTTGAACAGGGTTTCGAGTGGGCTTAGCGAATATCTGGTGTTGGACTTCACAGATCTTTCTAAAGATTCAATTCCGGCTAATGTCTGTGCTTCAAGGTGATGGTGGCCATCTGAGGATGCATGGAATTTATCTCAATAACAAGTTTAGGTCCTGGGCTGTGTGAGGAGAAGGTAGGTCCCTAGAGTGGCACTGGCCTTGTTGTGAGAATAGGGTAAACACAGGCAACGCGTCATGCGCGGCTTCCATCCCTGTCACTAGATGTGTGCTGCCCAGGGAGGAAGGGGCCCCATTTCCTGTATCTCCTCAGCTGTACTTGTGAGTGGGAGACAATGGCCAGCCGCTGCAGGGCACTGAAAGGCTCCTATAGTGGTGTGGGGATGACGGCAACATTTCTCTAAAATTAGGTTTCACGTCAATATCTATGTTTTTAATATATGAATGCATTTTCCCACCTTACTAGGTGTCCAGGGTTATAGCAAATAGCAAGAAATGATAATACTTCAGGAGCATCTCCAGTATCTATAAAGTACAGCATTGTTTTAAAAGGTAAAAGTTTGTTTTTTTCTGATAAGAAATAATTTGTGGCAGCCATGGTGTCAGGGGCTGAAATTGAGATATTCAGTGGGGGACGGAGCTATGGGGATGCTTCTGTACATACTGACCTCTCCGAATCCACTGTGGTCTTGGGCAATTTGGGGAAGTGAAAGTAACTTACTGGTGGCCAAAGCTGGAGAACCTGTGGAGCTTACTAGGTTATTACACCTCTGATACATTGGAGTGCATCCTTTTCATTAAAAGAGATATTTCTAAGAAGATGGCATTGTAGGGCTAAGGAACAATAGTTTTAAGGATTTCCCCTTAGCCATGTAAATCCTTGGCCCCACCTCTGCTAAGCATATAGGACTAGCTTTAGTCATTTTTATACAGTATATGTATACAAATATATTTATTTATGCCTGATAGTTGGGCAGATAAGGTTGTGCTCTAAATATCACAAACAACTTCCTGGAGAAACACAATAAATATGTCTTAAAATTCAGGCTTGCTGACAAGGACAAATACATGTGATTGTGGCAAAGAAATGAAAGTCCGTGGGAGGATTGAATGTGTTGCTCAGATTCCCAATTTTGGCCTCAAACTGGCCCTTTCACAGGGAGAAAGGAGCTAACCTGACAAAAAAATGTTGTCTTGTCTTGCAGAAGAAGGAGGCTTTTCTGGAAACCTTAACAAGTAGGGTATAGATCCAGACCTGCCGTGGAGTAACAGGTGTATGGGGACTTGTCTTTTTCTTTTGTTTCTGCTTTTCTGGTACAGCCTATCTCATTGACCGCTCCTGTCATCAGACCACACAAGTGGCACTTCCATTCATTCACAGATACTTGGTGGTCACCTACAATGCACTGACCACTGTTCTGAGCACAGACAACAAAATGAAGTCCCTGATTTCATGCTGTTTACATTTAATGAGGGAGGCGAGGAGAGCTAGATGGGAGTATGCATGTTCACATCCATGCATGCAGGTAGTGCTAATCATATAAAAAAAAAATAAAACAGAGGAAGCATACAATGGACAGAGGTGCAGTTTGGTCAAGGTTCTCTTTAAGGAGATGACATTTGAGCAGAAACCTCAGTGAGATGAGGAATAAACCATATGGAAACCTAGGGGGAAAGTGTTCCAAGGCAAAAAGACATCAAATGCAAAAGCCCCGAGATGGGAATGCTCTGTGTACTTAAGGAACAAGTAAGGAGGCCTGAGTGATGGAGCAAAATGAGTGACAGAACAAATTGAGGGCCAGGAGCTGAGAGGAATACAGCTTCTCACAGCACATGCTATCCATAAAACAGGACATGTTTGGGATTTTGTTTTTGTTTCTTGTCCATCTTTTCTCTATGAGGACACAGACTTTGTTTTCCTCACCTCTGTGTCTGCTGCAGTGATCATTGTATAGTGATCATAATCCCAAACTGGCCTTGGAGTCAGAAGGTCTTTACTGCTACTTAATATCAGTATATCCAGGCAATGCATTTACACTCCTTAAGCAGCAGTCTCGATATTTAGATAGAGTACTAAGGATTCCCAACATGAGTGCTGTCAAATGAATTAAATGCAATACACCATGTAAAGCCCTTAGCCCAGAATCTGTGAATGGTAAGTGCTCAATAAATGGTGGTTACAGGTAGGTCATAAATGGATTCCAGGGTTCCAGTGACTGTATAAGTAGTCTTAGGAAAAAGATGCTGATCTCTAATTCATAATATGTAGAACATTTGCTTGAGATGATTAAATTTGGGGGCTGCCCTTTCTAGTTTATCGGTTCTTAAAAATCTAAAAAGACTTCTTCACCGATTACTCTCAATTTCTCTCTTGTTACTACCCACCGTATGGAACATAACCTAAAATGCTGCTCAGACTAGCGTATATCCTTTGGAAAGGTCCTTTATGTGGCCCTAAAGTACTGGCTTGAGTGAACTGGGACTGGGTTCTACTTCCCCCTCCCCCTCCGTTTTTTTTGAGCTGGAGTCTAACTCCGTCGCCCAGGCTGGAGTGCAGTGACATGATCTCGGCTCACTGAAACCTCCATCTCCCAGGCTCAAGCAATCCTCCTGCCTCAGCCTTGCATGTAGCTGGGACTACAGCCATGTGCCACCATGCCTGGCTAATTTTTGTATTTTTGGTAGAGACAGAGTTTCACCATATTTCCCAGGCTGGTCTTGAACTCCTGAGCTCAAGCAATTTGACTGCCTCCCAAAGTGCTGGGATTGCAGGTGTGAGCCACCACAACTAGCCTCTACTTTCAATTATAACCAGTTTCCTTTATTCCTTGAGGCTGGGTGATGTTTGTTTTCTGTGTGTTTTCACAAGTGGTCTATATGCTTATTATCTATGTCAGCAAATAAGACATTGTATGATAATAGCTGGTTTACTGATTTATACTGAAAGCCACTTGACGGTAGAGGCTACTTAATGTTCATTATTGAATCCCTGCCACATGAGGTACATTTACCATGAAGCTGATGCAGCTTAGCTTTTAAGTCCCTAGGCTGCAATGTCCCTTTACTTGGTGAAGAAGGGGGCAATCTCTAACAAAGATTCATACGGTCATTTACTTTTGGTAAAATTTGCATAACTAAGATGTTTTAACCACAACCAACTAAACTTACAGGTCTTTCCTCACTGAATTCTCCTCAGTCATACTCTCTCTCATGTTGAGTAACTATTGATGTGGCCAAGGGTGCTATTTAAATTTGGCTAAGGAAAAATTGAATTGAGTATGTATTTCATTTCAGTTTAATGATATATATTTCTGTGGTTCCCATTCACCGCTTTGTATAGTTAAGTTATTGCTTTGATTGCTGATCCAGCCCAAAAACAGCTTCCAGAAATAATCACACCATCTCCTGTGCCAACTCATCTGGTTGGGATACAATGAAAGGGGACTAGAGGCTGTCCTTTGAAATTACTGTTCCTATGGCTCCAGGCAGGGGAGGTATATGGGAAGTAGTGGAGAAAGAAGGTTCAAGCTATATCGTGGCAGAAATTAGTTTATGAAAAATTCTTCCAGTCATCAGCTGTGTAAAATCATAGAAGATTTGATTCTCATTGCTGGAATCAAAAGAGAAGAGCTCTCCTTGATAGATGTTCCCTTAAATTTGATGGCCATTCTGAATTTTATATTACATTACCAAAAAGGAGTGATGAAGATTTTAAAAACCATTTCAAACTGCCAATTATCAGAAATAAACTTTGATCAATGATGCTGAAGGGTAAAATTACTTTTATTTTTGTCTACAGAAAATGGTATTACCAAATCCTCATCATAGAAAAGGTGATGAAGAAATATGCAGCCAAAATTATCAGGAAAAGATATTACAGGCTTATCTTGGAGATATTGCAGGTTTCATTCCAGATCATTTCAAGAAAGTGAATATTGCAATGAAGCAAGTCGCATGAGTTTTTTTATTTTCCAGTATATATAAAAGTTATGTTTACACTATATTGTAGTCTAAGTATGCAATTGTGTTATGTCACAAAGATGTGGAACACACCTTAATTTAAAAATACTTCATTGCTAAAAAAAATGCTATGATCATTTGTACCTTCAGTAAGCGGTAAAATTTTTGTTGATGGAGAATCTTGCCTTGTTGATGGCTGCTAATTGATCAAAGTGGTGGGTGCTAAAGGTTGGAGTGGCTGTGGCAATTTCTTAAAATAAGATGTATTAGTCTGTTATTACCCTGCTATGAAAATGTCCAAAACTAGGTAATTTATAAAGAAAAGCGTTTTAATTGATTCATGGTTCTACAGGGCTGGGAGGCCTCAGGAAACATAATTATGGTAGAAGGGGAAGCAAATACATCCTTCTTTACATGGAGGCAGCAAGGAGAAGAATGAGACCCAAGTGAACCAGGAAGCCCCTTATAAAGCCAACAAATCTTGTGAGAACTTACTCACCATCACAAGCATAGCATGGTGGAAACTGCTCATGTGATTAAATTACCTCCCACTGGGTCCCTCCCTCCACATGTGGGGATTATGGGAACTACAATTCAAGATAAGATTTGGGTGGGGACACAGTCTAACCATATCATTCCACCCCTGGCCCCTCCCAGATCTTATGTCCTCACATTTCGAAACACAATTATGCCTTTCCAACAGTCCTCCAAAGTTTTGGCTCATTCCAGCACTAACCCCAAAGTCCAAGTCCAAAGTCTCATCTGAGACAAGGTATACCCTTCCACCTATGAGCCTGTAAAATCAAAAGCAAGTTAATTACTTCCTAGATACAATGGAGGTACAGGCATTTGGCAAATACAAGAATTCCAGATCAGAGAAATTAGCCAAAATGAAGAGGCTACAGGCCTCATTCAAGTCTGAAATCCAATGAGGAGTACTTACATTTTAAAGCTCTGAAATATTCCCCTTTGACACCATGTCTCACATCCAAGTCATGCTGATGCAAGAGCTGGGCTCCCATGGCCTTGGGCAGCTCCACTCCTGTGGCTCTGCAGGTTACAGCTCCACTTCTGGGTGCTTTCACTGCTGGCATTTAGTGCCTGCAGCTTTTCCAGGTGCATGGTGCAAGCTGATGGTGGATCTACAATTCTAGGGTCTGGAGGACCATGGCCCTCTTCTCACAGCTCCACTTGGTGGTGTCCCATTGGAGACTCTAGTGTGGGCTCCAACCCCATATTTTCCTTCCTCACTGACCTAGTAGAGGGTCTCCTTGAGGGCTCCCCACCTGCAGCAAACTTCTGCCTGAACATCCAGGTATTTCCATACATCATCTGAAGTTGGATGGCTCCCAAACCTCAATTCTTGACTTCTCTGCTCTTGCAGGCTCAACACCAGGTGGAAGCTGCCAACACTTGGGGCTTGTACCCTCTGAAGGCATGGCCCCAGCTGTGCATTGGCCAGTTTTAGCCATGGCTGGAGCAGCTGGTATGCAGGGCACCAAGTCTCTAGGCTGCACACAGCACGGGGGCCCTGGGCCCGTCCATGAAACTATTTTTTCCTCCTAGGCCACGGGGCCTATGATGGGAGGGGCTGTTGTGAAGGTCTCTAACATGCTCTAGAGATGTTTTCCCCATTGTCTTGGCAATTAGCATTTGGCTTCTTGTTACTTATGCCAATTTCTGCAGCAGGCTTGAATTTCTCTCCAGAAAATGGGTTTTTCTTTTTTATGGGATTGTCAGGCTGCAAATTTTCAAACTTTTATGCTCTGTTTACTCTTGAACACTTCACTGCTTAGAAATTTCTTCTGCCAGTTATCCTAAATCACCTTTCTCAAGTTCAAAGTTCCACAGATCTCTAGGGCAGGGGCAAAATATCGCCAGTGTCTTTCTAAAGCATAACAAGAGTCACCTTTGCTCCAGTTTCCAACAAGTCCCTCATTTCCATCTGACAGCACCTCAGCCTTGACTTTATTGTCCATATCACTATCAGCATTTTGGTCAAAGTCTTTCAAAAAGTCTCTAGGAAGTTCCAAACATTCCCACATCTTTCTCTCTTCTGGGCCCTTCAAGTCTCTAGGAGGTTCCAAACTTTCCCACATGTTCATGTCTTCTTCTGAGCCCTCCAAACTGTTCCAACCTTTGCCTGTTACCCATATCCAAAGTTACTTCCACATTTTTAGGTAGCCTTATAGCAGCACCCTACTCTACTGGTACCAATTTACTGTATTAGTCTGTTCTTATGCTGCTATGAAGAAATACTTGAGACTGAGTAATTTATAAAGAAAAGAGGTCTAATTGACTCACAGTTCCACAGAGCTATGGAGGCCTCAGGAAACTTACGATCATGGCAGAAGGGAAAGCAAACATGTCCTTCTTCATATAGTGGCAGCAAGGAGAAGAACAAGGGCTGAGCAAAAGGGGAAGCCCCTTAGAAAACCATCTGATCTCGTGAAAACTTACAATCACGAGAATGGCATGGGGGAAATTGCCCCCATGATTCAATTACCTCCCACTGGGTCCCTTCCATGACTTGTGGGATTATGGGAACTATAATTCAAGATGAGATTTGGGTGGGGACACAGCCAAAACATATCATAAGGTAACAATTAAGTTTCCTGAATTGATTGACTTTACCTTTCATAAAAGATGTCTCTGTTGCATGTGTACTCTTTGATAGCACTTTACACAGAGTAGAACTTCTTTCAAAATTAAATCAATCCTCTCAAACCCTGTTTTTGTTTTATCAATGAAGTTTATGTAATCTAAATCCTTTGTTGTCATTTCAACAATGTTCACAGTATCTTCACCAGGAGTAGATTACATCTCAGGAACCACTTTTTTCAGCCATAAGAAGCAACTTATCCATTCAAGTTATTTTTATTGATACAAATATTTGTACATATATATGGGATATATGTGATATTTTCTTCCATGCATAGACTGTGTAATGATTAAGTCAGGACATTTGAGGTGTCCATCCCCTCAAGTATTTATCATTACCATGTGTTGGTAACATTTCAAGTTCTCTCTTCTAGCTATTTTGAAATATATAATACATTGTAGTTCTATAGTCACCCTGCCTTGCTATGGAAGCTTAGAATTTATTTTTCCTGTCTATGTACCAATTACCCAATTTATTTTTATTGCTCCATTAAAGTTTTATCGTGAGATTGCAACAATCCAGTTGCATCTTCAGGCTCTGCTCCTAATTTTAGTTCTCCGAACATTTCCACCACACATGAAGTGACCTCCTCCACAGAAGGCTTGAATCCCTCAAATTTATCCATGAAGGCTGGAATAAACTTCTTCCAAACTCCTGTAAATGTTGATATTTTAAGCTTCATTCATGAATCATAAATGTTCTTAATGAGATGTAGAATAGTGAATCTTTTCTAGAAGGTTTTCAGTTTACTTTTCCCAGATCCACCAGGGGAATCATGTATGGCAGTTATAGCCTTACGAATTTTTTTTTTTAATAATAAGTCTTGAACATTGAAATTATTCCTTGATACATAGGCTGCAGAATGGATGTTGTGTTAGCAGACATGAAAACAACATTCATCTCTTCGTATATCTCCATCAGAGCTCTTGGGTGACTAGGTGCATTATCAGTGAGCAATAATATTTTGAAATAAATCTTTTTGAGAGGTATGTCTCAGTGGTGAGTTTAAAGTAGTCAGTTATGCTATAAAGAGAGGTACTGTCATCCAGGCTTTGTTGTTGCATTTATAGAGTACATTATAGAGAGAGAGAGTAGATTTAGCCTCATCCTTAAGAGCCCTAGGATTTTTCAGAATGGTAAATTGATCATTGATTTCAACTTAAAGTCACCAGCTGCATTAGCCCCTACGAAGAGAGTAAGCCTGTCTTTTGAAGCTTTGAAGCATGCACTGACTTCTCCTCTCTAGCTATAAAAGTCCTAGGTGGCATCTTCTTCTAATAGATAGCTTTTTGTCTTCATTGAAAATTTATTGTGTAGCCTAGCCATCTTCACCAATTATCTTAGCTTGTTCTTCTGAGTAACTTACAGCAGCTTCTATGTCAGCACTAGCTGCTTCACCTTGCACTTTTATGTTATAGAGGTGGCCTCTTAAACTCTATGAACCAACTTTTGCTAGCTTCAAACTTTTCTTCTGCAACTTCCTTACCTCTCTTAGCCATCGTAGAATTGAAGAGAGATAGAGCCTTGCTCTGCATTAGGCTTTGGTTTAAGGAAATGTTGGGTGTTACTTGATCTTTTTTCCAGACAACTAAAACTTTCTTTGTATTAGCAATAAGGCTATTTGGCTTTCTTATCATTTGTGTGTTCACTGGAGTTGCACTTCTAATTTCCCTCAAGAACTTTTCCTCTGCATTCACGGCTTGGCTAACTATTTCATGCAAAAGGGCTAGCTTTTGACTTAGCTTTTGACATGGATTCCTCACTAAGCTTAATCATTTTTAGCTTTTTGTTGAAAGTGAGAGACATGTGGCTCTTCCTCTCACTTGAACCCTTAGAGGCCATTGTAAGGTATTAATTGGTCTAATTTAAATATTTTCATGTCTCAGGGAATAGGGAGACTTGAGGAGAGAGAGAGAGAGAGAGACAGGGAATGACCAGTCAGTGGAGCAGATGGAATGCACACAGCATTTATGGATTAATTTGCCATGTTTTTTGGTCATACTTTGTACTGCTCCAAAATAATTGCAATAGGGACGTCAAAGATCACTGATCACAGATCACCACAACAGATATAGTAATGATAAAAAATTTGAAATATTGCTTTTTGTGTGTGTTTTCCATTATTCTACATAAGTGTTCACCTTTTGACACACTTATGATTTTTTTCTTAAAATTGTATAAGATTCTGGATCTGCAAATAGAGATCCACCCCTGCTTACCATTTAGCATTGCATGGGGTTCATCATAGTTGTTCATTAAATGCTTATTGAATGAACAAATAAGTAAAAGATATGACCAGATAAATCACTTTTACTCTTAGGCCTTTGGTCTCCTTATCTGAAAAATAATGCAGCTAAGGTAAAAGGGTTGGAGGCGAGATCTAACCAACATCATTTCAGGGCTAATGTTTCCAATTCAGTGGTTTCAAATTTTCTTTGGCAAGTAGGAGTCGTATTCCCATGTTCTGAGATTTTTAGTGCAATCTTTGCCCTTGGCTGATCACCTGAATGCTGATCTCTATTTTAGTGTTTTGCTGTAAAATGTAATGGCAAAATCCTCAATTACTTTTGTGTCAACCTAATAGAATGGTCTCATGCAATCACATGATCAGGTTTTCTTATTCCCAAACAATTTTGGTCAAATCCATAGCTTTAGGACATTGTGTTATTTCCCCCAAAGAGAGTTTTAAAATCATTAATAAAAATACTTCCTCTTCCACATGACTGTCTTAAAGATAACCCACAGGAATATAATAGATGAACGTGGACTGACGTTTATATCATACCTCCTATTAGCAAATTAAAAACAAAGAGTCGTATCATGAAGAAACCTGGCTGGAAGCTCTTTTTTTTCTTTCTTTTTTAGAACAGGATTTAACTTATTAGGCAGTCCCTACATGTTGAATTTCCCATCAGTTAAAACATCCTACACACTTTTGCTGAGAACGTCTGTGACAATCTGAAATGTGTTTTTCCCAGTATTTGACTTCATGCTTACTCCAAGTATCAGACACTTTCTCAGATCCTGTGATGTATCTGAATACAGTATTATTAAAGAGATGTCAGTTATACTTTCATCTTGAACAGTGTCAATCTGAATTGAAAATATACCATTTTTCTCTCTAACAGAGCTCTTAATTCACTGGCTAAGGGTGA
This sequence comes from Cacajao melanocephalus, assembly GCA_963573385.1. Lineage (NCBI taxonomy): Eukaryota > Metazoa > Chordata > Mammalia > Primates > Pitheciidae > Cacajao > Cacajao melanocephalus. Next base: position 32,140 of record CAUYLG010067538.1, read on the forward strand.
CAATAGTGCCGTCCACTGAAGGTTCAAGAGCCATAGCTGAGTATGTCTTCTTTGACTATTTTAGTCTATAATTTCTTTAGAACTAAACAAGTATTTTTCAAAGCAAATGAGAAATTCAGAAAGAGCATAAAAGTGATTGATTCAACATTTCGGTATATAACTGTCTGCCTCTTATCAACACAAATTTCATTAATTATTTATTCTAAAATGTCAGTATTTTTCATGATCTGCATTCATCTCATGTTGTTCATAAGGCAACAAATAGTTTTAGCAGGATGTTTTGGGGGTATAAGTATTGTGCTATTTTGTTTCGTAGAGTTTTAAACATATATGCACTTAAACAATTTAACATTTATATTAACCCTTTTCATTCACTGGGGAAGAGGTCATCTGCCCATACATAGGCCAACATACAAAGAACTTGTACCCCTGATGTGATATAAATCACTGTGCTTTCAGGCCAACATAAGTTGAGAAGCAGTAAGGATTTTTTTTTTCTCCTGTCTGGTGTTTTCCAGTGACTTGTTGACCTCCATTTGGTGCTCTGAGTAACAAACCCATGTCAGAGGTTCAAAAGGCAGAGGTGAGATGTGGGGAAGAGACGGGTCTCTGCAGAAAAAAGGGAGGAGAAGAGAAAGATATTTTATAATTTATCAGAACAGGAAAACTAGAACAACAGGTTTTAGGAAGAAAAACTTTGCACTTTTAAAAACTAAAAGATGAAAGTTGCATTTTATGTAGATTGAAATAAACTAAATATTGTTTTTTGTTTTTACCAAAAATTAAGACTATTTCTCTAATGATCCGCAATGTTGAGCTTTTTTAAAATATGTTTGTTTCCTGAGACTTTGCTGAAGTTGCTTATCATCTTAAGGAAATTTTGGGCT
>CAUYLG010067539.1:0-68485 GCA_963573385.1 Cacajao melanocephalus
CACGTGGAACTGTGAGTCCATTAAGCCTCTTTCTTTTATAAATTACTGAGTCTCAGGTATGTCTTTATCAGTGGCATGAAGACAAACTAATATGGTAAATTGGTACCAGTAGAGTGGGGCGCTGCTGAAAAGATACCTGAAAATGTTTTTCTCAAAGGATCAGTATCATTTTATATTTTAATTGATTTTAAAAGCTTTCCTCTAGGTTGTCTCTGGACAGTTTTTAAAATGACTAAGGCTAATGGGTGTTCCCTCACTTATGTGTGAAAATAATTTTGGTTTATGAATTACGTTTGTGAATTGTTTCACACTGAAGGGCACAGAGTTGAAAAGAAACTTTTGGATTCACTTGGGGTACTCCCTGATTTCCGACAGGAATGTGACTAAAACCATTCCTGAATTGGAGTATTAATTCAATATCAAAAATCTGTAGGAAAGAAATTCCAAAACTTTCATTTGTATTAATTCAGTTTTGGGTTTCATAACTCTGGCTGTTGGGAAAATGTCCAATTCCCTTAAAGATATAGGCTTCCAACACAGCCAAGTACCCTTACCTTTATCAAGGCAAACCTAAGTTAAATAGCCTAAAGAGTACGGATCTCATCTTCAAATCTTACAGATAACACCTTTCACAAAACATTACAGACAGTAGATGCCAAATAAACATAGACACCAATTAAACTGAACTGAAGAACAGGGGAAATGTTGTTAGGTAGCAAAGAGCGTCACTGACTTGAGGCTTCATTTCTGTGTCTCTCTCATTTCCTGACGTGAACACGTGGAGTCCGTTAAAAACATTTATTCAGAACAAGAACAATGCTGACTTTTCTGCTAAGATCATTCAGTGATTCATTCAACAAATATTTATGGTGCATGTGCCAGGCACTGTCCCAGGTTCTGAATATTTTCACTGCATGCTACTATGTTTTAAATAACAGTGTGCAATCCTAAGAACAGAAACTAACTAAAGGTTTCTAATATGAGAGTTTAGTGAGCTCCTGCTCAGAGGGTTTGCTGTGAACCCTTCACTGAATGTGGTCACATTCCCTAACATCACTAATTATGTAACGCCAAGTCCCTTAAGAATATCATTAGGTAACCTGCACTTCCCAATCCAGAATCTCCAAGTTAGGGAGTTAATAGTGGGTTAAGACAGATAATGTGGTTGCTAGAAAGAATAATAGACCAGGAATTCAGAAACTGAGCTCTGAAGTGCTGTCATCTCTGTCCAAAGTCACTTAATTCACAGAATTTGTTTCCCTATCTGTAAGGTAAATAAATTAGAAAAATGTTAAAGCCTCTTTTATGTTTGATATTCTGTAATCTTAAATTAATAGATCTAATTAAATCTAAATTCTAGGAGGAAGATAAACTTTGCATTATGAGTTTTGGCTCAATTCTTATTAATGGTGCAAAAATTTCTTTTTCTTGTATTGTGACATCAAAAGGAAAATGCAAATAAACAAGGAAATGTGTATACGTAAACATTATTTTAAAGTGGAAATAAATGTGTATATGTAAATATTATTTTAAAGTGGTATATATGTAAATATTATTTTAAGGCCAAGAGCACCATTTCACAGGTAATTCAACCCTTCAGTGCTTTGCCAAATATACTTTATGATTTAGCTACAGCAGGTATTTCTTCACTTCTCTTTGTAAATTTTTCTTTATCCAGATGGCAGAGGAGTTGGAAAAGGTGGGGGTAGGGGCTGGCTAGTGCATACTTATGTTATTGCTAAAACTTAAATTTTTGTTTTGTAAAGTAAAAAGGTTTCAAATTTCGAGGAGTTTAACTTGTAGTTGGATTTTAGATGCTCCTCTGTCTAACGCTGGACATGAAGAAAAACAGCAAAGCATAGGGAGAGAGATCTAGTTTAAGTCCGAGAGAAAAAAATAACAGACAAAATTTAGACAAAAGAATACTATCACCAAAAAAAGGTGGGGCTAGAGCTGGCGATGGCCTTGAGGATTAGGACACCTGCTGACCCTAAAGTAAACAAGTGATGGCAGGACCTGGAACCCTGGGAGGCCCAAGTTCTTGCAGCGGGAAGAGGCACTGGCAGAATGACAACGCGGGTGTATTTGTGTTTTAGGTGTTTTAATATGCATTCTGCAAGTAAGTGACCTATCTAGGGCATTTGATTCACGCTCAGAAAAAAAAAACCCCGTAAATACATATATCTAAAGGTTGAGATATTTACACCTTTAAAAAAAGTTATACGTAAGCATCTTTACCAAAAGCATTACATTTTAAGGCAAAAATATGAACTGTCACAGCATCCACCTCACCGAGTCAGCAGCCCCTCCGTGGGTCAGGGCTGCTCCTCCAGCGCCGGCTCCCGCACCGCCCGCACCGCCCACACCGCCCGCACCGCGCGCACCCAGCAGCGCCGGGGCGAGGGCTCCCAGTCTTCAGGTCTCCCAGGGCGCGCGCCTGGGGTCCGGGGGTGGGGGGCGTGGAGGCGGTTCCCTTGGAGCACCCAATCAGCAGCAAGGCCCGGCGGTGGCGCCAGTGACGTAGGCCTCGCTTCCCTCCGCCCCACTGCGGGCCGACGCTCGGCGCCGTCAGCCAAGCGCGCTGGAGCGCGAGGGGAGAGCAAGAAGGAGGGCTTTGGGGCCGACCGGCTGTCTGAGGGCGGCGGGTCGCGGGGAGCGGGGGAGTGGGCATGCGCATCGGCTCCGGGGAGGGCAAGGGAGGAGGGGCCGGGGCTGAGAGGCGCGCGCGCGCGCGCACGAGCGGCCCGCCGGCGGCTGCGGGTGGAGGGGGCGGTTCCTCGAGTGTCGGCGACCCGAGGGCGGGCAGGCGGGCGGCAGGTGCCGCTGCAGCCTCCGACCGGTCCCGCACCTCTTCGTCCTCCGGCGGCGATGAGCTGGGCCCCGTCGGGGGCTGCACCTGCCGGCTGCCGGTCAGCACCGGCCTCCCGGCGTGACCTCGGCCTCCTCGCGTGTCCGGCCCCCGCGGCGCGGCGCTGCCCCTAAGAGGGAGCGGCGGCGGCCTCCTCCGCCCGGAGTCCTCGCTCGGGGGCCGCGCGGGGAAGGCGCCCGGCCCCCTCCCCACCCTCCTCCGTTCGCCGTCCTCAATGTCTCCCCGGCGGGGAGGGGGCTGCCTGGGAGACACGCTGAGCGGCCCCCCAACGGAGGCCCTCCGGCGGCAGCAGCAGCAGCGCCCGGCCCGGCGCCCCGCAGCCTCCACCGGCGGCGGCGGCCTGGAGGAGCCGCGCACCCGCCGCCGCCCCCCGAGCCTCGCAGCCGCCGCCGCCGCCCGGCCCCCGAGGAGAGGGAGGCGGGCGCCCCTCGGGGAAGATGAAGGCGGAGGGGGGCGACCACTCCATGATCAACCTGTCGGTGCAGCAGGTCCTGAGCCTCTGGGCCCACGGGACGGTGCTGAGGAACCTCACGGGTAATTGACGCGCCTGGGCTGGGGACGGGGATGCGGTCCGCCCCTCTCCTGTCTTCTCCCTCCCGGGGAGGGGACGCACTCCTCACCGCCCCACCCCCGTGCGCGCCCGGCTCGGAGCTCCAGGTCCCGGCGAGGAAGGTGTTAATCGGAGCCACTCTGCGCGTGTCCCGGGGACGCCGGCGCCCGCCACCCCCTTCCCTGAGTCGCCAGGGGAGCATCTGCGACCCCCGCTCCTGCCCTGCACGGGGAGAGCTCCCGGCGGCGGCCTGGCCTCTGTAGTACGCGCAGAGTAGCTTTAGTGCTGAGACTTGAGCGCAGTTCGCTTTTATTCCATTACCCTCCTCCCTTCCCCCTTCCACACACACAGCGCTTCTTGCTATTTACATCTTTCTCTAATTTAGCTCTTTTTCTTTCTGGCAAATCTCAAGCCAAATGTAGGACCTAAAATCACTGCCCACAATGGTCGATTTGCTTTTTAACCGTTAAGTTTTTGGGTGATACAGATAACTGAGTAGATTATAGTGGGTCAGGGGCTGAGCTAAGGTCTAGTGCAGTCTAAGCATGTTAGCTTCGTATATCTCCTTCCCCTCCCATTTCCTTTTGTCTGTCTGTCTCTCTCCCTCAGGCCTCCAGCTGCTGCTTCTGAGACATTTGATAATTTTGTGTATTTCCCTTCATTTATTAAGGCTGTCAGGAATTGGCCTTATAACATCAATTTCTATTTGTGAAAGAGACCTATAATACACATAATATTTTAATTCAATATATAGATTTGCTTTGTGAAGAAACTTCTGGTTTTGTTATTGGAAATGCTTACATTATACTTTGAGTTCCGAATTTACAAATTATTCTCTAAAGTAGAATTAACAGGAAAGAGATTCAGTTGCGATTTGGTGACTCCTCAGTGCCTGCTTTTCAAAGGAAAAAATCTTAAAAATATACTCAGGATTTAATTCTTGAAAATATGTAAGGCAGTTAATTTCAATAGAACATTAGTATTTCAAAATGCATTTTGTCAAACTGGTTAGGAGTGTTAAGAGTATTTTACAAATATAACTTGTGTTTATATATATATAACATATATAAAGTCTGGCATGGTATAGAAAACAGACATTCATAGAAGAAAATTTTATGGAATTATATACCACAAAAGACAACTTTAAGGACACTGGTTTCCTTGAATGGAAACTATACATTTATAGTAGATTCTGGATTGCTTCATTCTTATCCTCACTTTTAACGCTGTGGTTTTTTAACTTGAAACAGACTGACAAACAGACTGACTTTTACATGATGATTGCCGGTAGGGAACATATTGTTAGAGGTTCTGGAAAACTAGATGGACATAAAGACCATCTCATGATTCAATTGAATTTAGAAGTAGACTGCTTTATCTTACTTACGATTTTGCTTGCATTTATCCACTGTTTGGTATTTGAACTGTACCAATTTTTGTTGAAGTGAAATGAAAAGTAGGGACTTAACATATATTTGTGCCTTAGAATATTGCAGGTTTGGTTTCAGACCACCGCAATAAAGCAAATATTGCAATAAAGTGAGTCACGTGAATTTTTTTGGTATCCTAGTGCATATCAAAGTTAGATTTTACATGTCTTTAAATGTGCAATAACATTTACATGAAATGCTGAAAAAAAAGTATAGACTTCTTAAAGAATAAAAAACTTTATTTATTTTATTTCGGCAATGAAATATTTTTAAATTAACGTCTGTACTTTTTTCAGACCAAAAGTACTGAGTAGATTTCAGACAAAAAGTACAGACCTTAATTTAAAAATACTTTATTGCTGAAAAATGCTAAAGATCATTTGAGCCTTCAGCAAGGTCATTATATTTTTTCTGACAGAGCGTCTTGTCTCTGTATTGATGGCTGCTGACTGATCAAGGTGGTGATTGCTGGAGATTGGGATGCAGTTTCTTGAAACAACAATGAAGTTTGCCACTAAGGAAGAGCAATAGGCTCTTCCTTTCATGAAAGAGTTCTCTGTGTCATGTGATGCTATTTGATAGCGTTTTACCCACAGTAGAACTTTCAAAATTGGAGTCAGTTGTTTCAAACCCTGCTGCTGCTTTATTAACCGAGTTTATGTAGTAGCCTAAATCCTTTATTGTCATTTCAGTGGTGTTCACATAATCTTTACCCAGAGTAGATTCCATCTCAAGAAACCACTTTCTTTGCTCATCCCTAAGACACAACTCGTCATCCATTCAAACTTTATCGTGAGATTGCAGCAATTCAATCACATCTTCATGCTTCACTTCTAATTCTAGTCCTCTTGCTGTTTCCACCACACCTGTGGTTGCTTCCTCCACTGAAGTATTGATCCCCTCAAAGTCATCCGTGAAGGGTGGAATCAACTGCTTTCCAACTCCTATGAAAGTTGATATTTTTACCTCATGAGTCACGAATATTCTTAATGGCATCTAGAATGGTGACTCCTTTCCAGAAGGTTTTTCAGTTTCCTTTGCCCAGATCCATCAGAAGAATCACTCTCTCTGGCAGTTTTAGCCCTCTTATACAGTGTATTTCTTAAATAATAAGACTAGAAAGGCAGAATTACTCTTTGATCCATGGTCTGTAGAATGGATGTTGTGTTAGCAGGCATGAAAACAATATTGATCTACTTGGACAGCTCCATCACAGCTCTTGGTTGACCAGGTACGTTGTCAATGGAGAATAATATTCCTTAAAATGAAAGGAATCTTTTTTTTTTTTCTGAGCAGTTTTTAACAGTGGGCTTCCCATATTCAATAGACCGTGCTATAAACTGATGTACTGTCATCCAGGCTTTTTTGTTTCATTTATAGAGCGCAGGTAGAATAGATTTAGCATAATTCTCAAGAGCGCCAGAATAGTAAATGAGCATTGGCTTTAATATAAAGTCACCAGCTGCATTAGCTCCTAAGACAAGTCAGCCTGTCCTTTGAAGCTTTGAAGTGAGGCATTGACTTCTCTCTAGCTGTGCAAATCCTAAATGGCATCTTCTTCTGATACAAAGCTGTTTCATCTACATGGACTATCTGTTTGAGGTAGCCACCTTTATCAGTTAGCTAGATCTTCTGGATAATTTGTGCTTCTACATCAGCATTTGTTGCTTCCCCTTGCACTTTTATGTTATGGAGGTGTCTTTTTGTTAAACCTCTTGAACCAACGTCTGCTAGTATCAAACTTTCTTTTGCAGCTTCCTCATGTCTCAGCCTTCATGGAATTGAAGAGACTTGGGGCCTTTCTCTGGATTAGGCTTTGGCATAAGGGAATGTTGTAGCTGGTTTTATCTTCTATTTAGGCCACTCAAACTTTCTCCATATCAGAAATCGGTCTGTTTTGCTTTCTTATCATTTGTGTGTTCACTAGTGTAACACTTCTAATTTCCTTTAAGAACTTTTCTTTGCATTCACAACTTGACTGTTTCGTGCAAGAGGCCTAGCTTTTAGTCCAGCTCATCTTTGGACATGCCTTCCTCACTAAGCTTTATCATCTCTAGCACTTAATTTAAAGTGAAATATCTGACTCTTCCTTTCACTTGAACTTAGAGGCCAATGTATGCTTATTAATTGGCCTGATTTCAATATTGTTGTATCTCAGGGAATAGGGAAGCCCGAGGAGAGAAAGAGAGACTGGGGAATGGCTGGTTGGAGATTTACGGATTTAAGTTCCCTGCCTTATATGGATGTGGTTTGTTGCAACCTCAAACAATTATAATGGTAACATCAAAGATCACTTATCACAGATCACCATAACAGATACAATAATAAAATTTGAAATATTGTGATAATTACCAGAACGTGACACAAAGTGAGCACATGCTGTTGGAAAAATGGTACTGATAGACTTGCTTCACACGGAATTGCCTCAGACTTACCATTTGTAAAAATCAAAATAAAGTGAAGTACAATAAAGCAAGGTATGCCTATAGATGTTAATGACTGGCTTAGCTCATCGAAGGGTTTTTAAAGAAAGTTAGCTTTGGGAGTCATAAAGTAAATGTAAATGTAACTTAATTCCTGGCCAGCTTCAACAATATTTTTAAATAAGTGAGATTCCAATTATTATAATTGCCTCCAGTTCCACAAATCAACCATTAAGATTATAATGGTAGTTATCCAGGATTAGCTCCAATTGTCTTTCCATATGATCTTCATACTTGCCAGTTGCTCATTGGACCTTGCCGTTTCGTGAAGGATATGCCGAACATCCTAAACTAGGACTGAAGTGGGACTGAGGAACATGGGAACCTCTACTAGAAAATAACTACTGTCTGAATATGTAAAATTCTAGGTGTCAGGGTAAAAATGCAGAAAGAAACAGATTAGACATAATGTTTCACTAGTGGTTGAGTGTGCTGCATATTAGGAACCACATCTCTTCTCAACAGTGGCAGTCTGTAAGTGATAATATTCTGAATGGGATTAATTGTGGCCTTCTCCATGCCAGTGACCTTAGTGATCTGTATGTATCTTAATCATTGGTCAACAGATGCTACCTACAGTGCCATTTTACAACCTAGTCTACTGAAAAGAGGCAAGTAAACACAACTTGCAAAACATCTCTCATTTGTTGAATGGCTGGTATGTGTTAGATACTTTACATATATTATTTCCAATCTTCAGAATAACTCTTCAAATTTAAAAGGAAACTCAGAGAGGTAAATTAAAGTGTCTCAAATCTTATAGCTAATAATGACTGAGCTGGGCTTTAGACCCAAGTCTTTGCCACTAGACTCCTTTCTTCTTTACCATGCTACTTCAACTACCTCCTCCTTACTTTCTTCAAGCAAAATTAATTTCTTGCTTTATATTGTTACTTCTGCTGTTTGTACATACTTTTATTGTGTTTTTTAGTGACGTAATTTGTATTTGTCTCTTGTAGACTCTGAGCTTTTTGAGGGTCAGTCCATTGTCTCACCTTCGAATTCTTGTACCCTAGGATTATGGTACCTGGCACATAGTAAATGACAAATACATGTTTATTGAGGTGAATTTTTAAAATTTTAACAGTTGCATGATTTAAACATTCTATATTGCATTGTTTCTCAGCTGCGTCTCTTGGAGTGAATATGCTGTTAAAGAGGAAGTATTTAAGCAACTTGTAAACATAATTGTTGTACATACCTTTGAAACATCCAAATGCTTTATTGACTGTAGTTTTCTGTGCTGGGTACAGTGCTTTCGTGTATTTTGTTTAATCTTTTCAACAATCCTGAGAGAGATTATTGTTCTCATTTTACAGATTCAGATATTAAGCAAAGAATAACTTGCTTAGCTCTGATAGCGAATAAGTGAAAAAATCATTATCTTTTTTCATAATATGATAATACATACTGTTAAGTCAGAAGGCATTTTTGTCGTCACAAACTTAGAAATGAAACTAATAGAAAGGAGCATAGTGTAGAAACAGGCCTACCTGGATTTAAGAAATAACCGTGTGAAGGATTTGCACAAATTTGCTTAGTAGGCATTCTGGTTAGTTAAATACCAAATGAAAGGGAAATAGGCTCTCAGTAGTGTTTTTTTCCCATGTGCAAAGAAAGAGATGTGAGGTGATTCTTCACTTTGTGTATTATCCCCATAGGTGAAGTGGGAAAATACACTGACCTTTTTACCTTAGAGACTGACCTCTAGAAAATAGTCTTGTTTATATATTACTTTGATAAAAATGAATTATTAAAAAGGAATGAGAACTACGAACATCTTAACATTTGAGAGCCAGAATGACTTCATTTTAGAAATACTGAAATATCACTCCATCAGTGAAGTGACGTGGCTGAGATCAGTTCTTTAATGACAGAGATAGGACTAAACCAGAGTATCCTGGCCCTTAGTTCTCTGCCTTTCCTTTTTATCCTACATAGCTTGTTAACTCAGGCAGGTTGACAGAAAGTAAATCTACGGTACAGGTTGAACATTCCTAATCTGAAATTTTGAAATTCAGAATGCTCCAAAATCCTAAAGTTTTTGAGCACCAACATGACACTCAAAGGAAATACTAGAGCATTTCAGATTTCAGCTTTTCAGATTAGGGATGCTGAACCAGTAAATAGCATGAAAATATTCCAAAATCTGAAGTCTGAAATCCTTCTGATCTCAAGCAATTCAAATAAGGGATATTCAGCCTATACTTAAGATTACCCTGTTAAATATTTGCATCAGCAAGCCTGAAGATGTATGAATGGAACTAATATTTCCAGGAGATAAAATATACTGGAAAATGTAATATATTGGGATTTCTAAAATTTTAAGTTGCCATTGCCTTTGTAAAAGCTAGTGATCCATCTATCCAGTTTTAGAACTCCTACCAAGTTCAGCCTGCTATTTATTTCCCCCACCTTGGAAGACATTTGTATGGGGATTCCACATAGAGCAGATTAATCCCTAGAAACCCCATATCCGTCACTTAATAACCACTGCCAAAGTTTCTTTCTGTATATATCACTTCTTAAAGTGTTTTTCACAGGATTCCTACATTGTTTAACTGTATCAGTTATATGCTTCTGAGGTAGAGAGATAAATGGCTTCCTTTCTTTCTCAAATAGATTTTCTTTCTTCGAATATGTTCTAAATTCCCAACCCCCAATCTAAAATGACAGTCAATATTGTTTATATTCTTTCAGTTTTTTAGGTAACTTGACTGTTAAAAAACCTACAATTAAATGTATCCTTTTGCTTTACTTTTATTTTCTTTAACTATTTTGACTTCCATCTTAGTGTTCTGACCCAAATTTGGTTGCTAAGAGTTTAGGGAAGAATTTTTATTTAGAAAAGGGCAGGGTCTGTAAACCCCAGTGTAAATGCAAAAGTTGGCTGGTGTTAGGAAGGGGATAATTGGTCTCTGGGAAAAAGGTGAGGGGTGCTTCAGGCTGGTCTCTTTCAGTGTCAGCAGCAAATGTAGGGGCAGGTGTTCCCCTTTCTATTGGTTATAAGCATTGGGAGGCTGGAAATTCAACCCGGAATGAAGGTTCAAAGGATTTTCTGTGTGTGTGTGTGTGTGTGTGTGTGTGTGGTAGTAGTAGTAATAAGTAGTAGTAGTAGTAGTAGTAGTACCCTTTAGTTAAGGGGAGTATGTTCCAAACCCCCCAGTGGATGCCTGAAACCATGGATATTTCTGAACTCCATATATACAGTCATGTGCCACATAACTTTCCAATTAAAGAAGGACCTCATATGGTGATGCTCCCATAAGATTATAATGGAGCTAAAAAATTCTTATCAACTACTGAGATCGTGGCTATCCTAATGTCATAGTGCAATACTTTACTCACATGTTTATAGTGATGCTGATGTCAACAGACGTACTGTACTGCCTGTTATATAAAAGAAGAGCATATATGGTTATGTACAGTACATAATACTTGATAACAAATGACTGTTATTGGTTTATATATTTACTATACTAGACTTTTGATTATTATTTTAGAATGTACCCCTACTTATGAAAAAAAAAGAAAAACTGTAAGACAGCCTCAGGAAGATCCTTCAGGAGGAATTCCAGAAGAAGACATTGTTACTTTAGGAGATGACAGCTCCCTGCCTGTCATTGCCCCTGAAGACTTTCCATGGGGCAAGGTGTGGAGGTGGAAGACAGTGATACCGATGACCCTGACCCTGTATAGGCCTAGGCTAATATGTATGTTTCGGTCTTAGTTTTTAACAATTATTTTTTTTAATTTTAGAAGTAGGAAAAAAGCTTATAAAATAAGAATATATTTTTCATCCAGCTGTACAATAAATTTTGTTTTAAGCTAAGTGTTATTAGAAAAGCGTTAAAAAGTTAGAAAACTTAGAAGTTTGTAAAGTAGAAGAGTTATAGTAAGCTAAGGTTAATTATTGAAGAACAAAAAGTATTTTAAAAATAAATTTTGTGTCGCCTGTATATAGTGTTTATAAAGCCTATAATAGTATACACTAATGTCCTAGGCTTTCAGATTCACTCACAGTTTCACCCGGAGCAACTTCCAGGCCTGCAAGCTCTATTCATGATGATTTCCTCATACAGATGTCCTAGTTTTTCATCTTTTCTGCCATATTTTTACTGTACCTTTTTAATATTTAGAGATAAAAATACTTCCCATTGTGTTACAGTTACCTACAGTATTCAGTAAAGTCACATGGTTATACAGGTTTGTTGTCTAGGAGCAGTAGGCTATGCCATATAGCCTCCATATATGTTAGGCTATATCATCTAGGTGCGTGTAAGTACACACTATAATGTTTGCACATAATGGCCTAATGACACATTTTTCAGAATGTATCCCCATCATTAAGTAACACATGCCTGTACTGTGTTTTTTCCTACACATGCATACCTGTGATAAAGTTTAACTTAGAAGTTAGGCACAGTCAGAGATTAACAACAACAATAATAAAAAAGAACAATTATAAAAATATACTATCATAAAACTTACATGAATATGTTCTCTTGCTCTCAAAATATTGTATCATACTATATTCATTTATTTTCAGACAACAGTCGATAGTGGGTAACTGAAATTGCAGAAGGTGAAACTGCAGATAAGCAGGGAGATAAGCGTAGATATGTGTGTGTGTGTATATGTATATATTTTCTTATTTTTTAGGATATGTATACACACACATATACATATATACTACATTATAGTTCTCTTTTAGGCATTGCAGTTGCTAAGCCATTTTAGTTTTAATATTTAGTGTCAAAAGAAAAAAAGAAAAGAAAGTAAATATTTAGTATATGTATTTGGAATTGTTGACATTCATACTGGTATAGTCAGCACCTTGCTTCAATAGTGCTCCCAAGCAGGCATGCTTCTCTTGGGGTTATTCTGTGTTCTAGCTTACCATTAGGTTAAGTTCCTCTTCCTAAATGCTCCATTATAGTAGGTGAGTTTAGGTAGATAAATTTACTTCTAATGTCTACATAGAGTTTTTTATGTTTTATAAATATAGCCCTAAAGATATATGCAACTTTTCAGTCTTTATGCCAGACCTCCATTTTACTTAAAAAAAATTGTGATAAGTCCTTACCCTTGATGGTACAGAGTCAACAAGTGCCAGTTTGATATGTCCTTCATAGGATTTAACTTCTTTGGAGGCTTACCTGTATATCTTACTGAGAATGAAGATGCTATAATTTTTAAGAAATCAAAATTCTCGTTAGGTTTTTTTTTTTACATTTGTCATTAATTAAACTTTTTATTTTCTTAATTTCTGTCCCATTACTTTTGAATCATAAATTCATATCCTCTAGCAATACTAAGTCCAAGGTCCAGATGACATTTCTTAGACCTGAAGCATTTTCTAGATAAGTTTTGGGACTGCCTAAGTTATAATTTTGATTCTTTAATATTAACTATGATAATAAAGTGTATTTATCTTTGTTTAGCGATTGAAAGGAAGGTCTAAGAAAGTGAGATAGTTCATGAAGAGGAGTCACAGTTTCTAGAGATATATTTTCTGTAGAAAAGAAACCTAAACAGAAGAGGGAGGAGGTAGGGATGGGAACAAGGAATTGAAACTAAGGAAGGAAATTGGAATTAAGAGTGATCAGAGGTGGCCGGGCATGGTGTCTCACGCCTGTAATCCTAGCACTTTGGGAAACTGAGGAGGGTGGATTGTCTGAGTTCCAAGAATTTGAAACCAGCCTGGGCAACACGGTGAAACCCCGTCTTTACTAAAATACAAAAGAAACTAGCCAGGTGTGGTGGCACGTGCCTGTAATCCCAGCTACTTGGGAGGCTGAGGCAGGAGAATTGCTTGAACCTGGGAGGTGGAGGTTGCATGAGCCAAGATTGTGCCACTGCAGTCCAGCCTGTGTGACACAAGGAGACAACGTTTCTTAAAAAAAAAAAAAATGAGTAGTCAGAGGTAAGAGGAGAGCCCAGAGAGTGTAGCATGTTGAACTGACTGTAGTATCAGATGAATAAGTCTGCTGATGACTATATTTATTGAACCCTCACTATGTATCAGACACTATAGAAAGCATTTTGTATGCATTTCATTTTTTATAATTAAAGTGAGCATACAATTTATTATTTTAATATGTGTGATTATATCAGGTGTGATAGCTTAATTATGTATTTTTAATGACTGTATTAACAATAAAATAATCATAGAATAAACACTGGCAATAGCAACATATTTAAAAGAGACCTCCTTAGATTGTCATATTCCATCTTGTGACTTTAAGCAGATTAAGACTTGAAAGAAAAACATTTTTTTCACCAAGCGGTGCAAATAGGAAGAACACAATTATTTACTGGAATCCAGCTGCTTGTGTTATGATAATAATGGAATATAATCTAAAAGCATATATCTACTTGTTGTAGTAGGACTTGAAAAAAATGAAAATAGTTTTGAGGACTGTAAGTTACTGGACCAGTTAACATTAGCTTATTAACATACTTCCTTACTCCCCTTCATTTGATATGCTATCCCACTTCTGGGCTCAAGCAGTCTGCCCACTTTGGCCTCCCAAAGTACTAGGATTACAGGCGTGAGCCACTATGCCCAGCCTCTAATGCTTTTTCATAATCCTGTCATGGGTTGTATAATTTTTTTTTTTTTTTTTTGAGATTGAGTCTCGCTCTGTCATGCCCAGGCTGGAGTGCAGTGATGTAATCTTGGCTCACTGCAACCTCCACCTTCCAGGTTCAAGCGATTCTTCTGCCTCAGCCTCCTTAGTAGCTGGGATTACAGGCACCAGCCATCTTTTGTATTTTTAGTAGAGGTGGGGTTTCACCATGTTGGTCAGGCTGGTCTCAAACTCCTGATCTCAGGTGATCCACCTGCCTCGGCCTCCAAAGTGCTGGGATTAGAAGTGTGAGCCACCGCGCCCGGCTAATTCTTTTTTTCTTTTGTTAAACCAACACTTTACCCTGACAGATTGTAAAATTCTTACATAAAAAATGCATACCCAGGGTTTCAGTACTAAGGAAGGAGAGCGATGTATTTCCTTTTTAGAAATTTTACTTTTAGTAGTTAACATTTCTTTAACACTTTTAATGTGTTTTGGCATTGTTCTAAGCATGTTATGTTTATTATTTCATTTGAGCTTCACAATAATCCCACAAGGTAGACACCGTTATTAATTCAGTGAGGAAATAGGCAAAGAATATTTTGCCTTTGCTTATAAGAGTGTCTAAGCCATGACGTGAAAAATTACCACTGACAGTCCAGTTGAGCAAACATTTGAGTAACTTTACAGTGGACATGGTGCTATCAGATACAAAGATAACACACAGTGACTATTTTGAAGAAGTTTATGTTCTTGAGTATTAACTTATACATCTTTGTATTAGTTATCTATTGCTGAATGACATTACCCCCAAATATAGCAGCTTAACACGAGATACATTTATTTTCTCATACAGTCTCTGATGGTCAGGAATGCTGGTTCTGGCTCAGGGTCAAGCTCAAACTGTCAGCCAGGACTACTGCGTTCTCTGCAGACTTGCCTGGGGCTGTGGGGGTCAGATTCCAGGAGCATTCGTGTGGCTCTTCGCAGGTGGTGGGAGGCCTCTCCATAGGGCTACTCACAATATGGTTTTTTCAGAGTGAGAGATCACATACACACAGACACACACAGAAAGAGAAACCAAAACAGAAGCCACAGTCTTTGAGAGCCTAATCTTGGAAGTGATATACCATTATGTCTGCCATATTCTATTGGTCATGCGGAGACCAGCTCTGGAACACTGTGTGAGCAGACTGCACAAGGGTGTGGTGGCGACCCCTGGGGGCTTCATCTGCGCTGGTTAAGACAGTCTTAAAGGTGGGTATGGGGAGAAAGGAATGAGGCTAAGGGAAGACTAGGGGCATCATAGCAGGTGAAGGGATGAAGTTCCTATAAACACAAGGTGACTAGAGGAAGCAAAAAGCTGTCCTGATGTATAGAATCATGTTAAATAGCACAGTCTAGCATTTTCAAGGATTAATCTTGATATTTCTTGATTATGAGTTATGTGCCAGTCTCTGTGGTAAACACTGATGAACAAAAGTGAGAATATAGTCGTTACCCAAAAGGAGCTCAGTGATCTAGAAAAGCTAACCTTTAGATTAAGTAGTTCTTTTGTGGTTTGCTGAGTTCAGGAAGAACCAGACAATGGGATTTTGAAGACAACAAAAGAAGAGGTAGAGAATGGAGGAGGAACCTGTTCATGGGAGGGTAGAGAGCCAGGAGAGGTGA
Source organism: Cacajao melanocephalus (assembly GCA_963573385.1). Classification (NCBI taxonomy): domain Eukaryota; kingdom Metazoa; phylum Chordata; class Mammalia; order Primates; family Pitheciidae; genus Cacajao; species Cacajao melanocephalus. The sequence goes on from CAUYLG010067539.1 coordinate 15,579, forward strand.
ACCGCCTTTGGGATGGTACTGCCAGGACATGATTACATTGCTGCTCTTGGGTGCCTTGGAAAGTGAAGAAGGTTTTATCAGTAATGTGAAACTGGATTTTCATTATACAGTTTTTTCCTTCTGTCACTCCCTACCATGAATTACTTGAATCTGTCATGGTTTCCAGGCCTACGTATCAGAATCACCTGGAACAGTTCATACAGATCCACGGCTTCAGTTAGTATCTATGGAATTAGGACCTGAGAACAGGGCCTAGGATGCTGCATTGTAAACCAGCTCTTCAGGAGATTTTGTTATTGACAGCTTAGGGGTTGGGAACACCTGATTTTATAAAAATTAGTTTTTTTGTGATCAATTTATAGCTATGTTATGATGTATAATAGTTAATATGGGAGATTTAGACATTAAAATTTCAGTATAAATGACTCATTTCCAAGAGCATATGATAAACCAGTTTTTTTTTTTAAAGTGACTGTCTTCTAACAATTATATTAAATTTATCTTTTGAGAATGTTTTCTTCATTTGTATGAGTTTTTAGCCATAGAAAATTATCCTTATTAAAATATAATAGTCATCCCTCAGCGTCGTCATCCAAAAGACCACTAGGATGGCTAAATAGTAGAAAGGATAGCTTTATCAGCAATATCAATTTGCAAACCAGGAAATTGCACGTACAGTTTCTCTGCCATGTGCATGTGCAGAAGGTGCTGTCTCTTTGAAGAAGGGAAGGGGAAGTTGGGTTTTATTGCCTCTCAGAGTCTGTATTATACAATAGAGTCATACATATTTAGCAGGTTTGGGGGGAAAGCTATACATATTTATGAGAGGAGCTGAGTGCCTGCTTAGTGGGTAAACGTGTAACATACATTCTGTGTTTACTTTGGGGCGAGGTCTTAGCATTAAAATGAGGTAGAATTTCTGTCAAAAGGTGAACTGTAGGTTGCAAAGGCAGTTTGTGCACAATCTGTGTGAACTGGTAGAGACTGGCTTAAGGTCTACAATTGCTTATCAAAAAACAATTTTTATAAGGCTGATCCTGTGTCTAATCAGAGTTGTAGTCTGGGTTGTAAATCAGCTAGGGAGGTCTAATAGCTCCTATTGTCAGGGATTTTAGAGCCATGAGACTTTAGAAATTTGCCATGCCACCTGGGCCCTGAACCCTTGACCTGAGGGTAAGTTTGCTTCCTTAATCTTAGGGTCAGTCTTAGTTGATAAAGGGTCAGTCTATTTTGGTCCCAAAGTATATGTGGGGGATTGATTCTGGGACCACTGCATATACCAAAATACTGCAGTGGCCTGCAGAACCCATGCATATGAAAAGCTGACCCTCCCTATAGGTGGGTTTTGTATCCTGAATATTTTTGCTCCATGTTTAATTGAAAAAAAAAATCCACATGTATGTGGACTCATGCAGTTCAAACCTGCATTGTTCAAGGGTCTACTGTATCTTAAAAATTCTGAACATTTTAGTTATATTAAATCTAAATATATTGGAGAACTGAACATTAAAAATGTTTATGTGAATATGTTAAGTGAGCAGCTATTGGAATTTCCATCCCCCTTCCTTTGGATAATTGGGGTTCTGCTAAATTTTTTTCTACAAATAAAGATTTTAAAGAAGTAATAGGATCCTTGAATGTATGAGTCAAACTTTTTAGCCTCAACTTCTACTAGCTAGTTGTTTTTGAGCTTTAGACAAGTCACATGTTTTCCAGGCCTGTTTCTTCACTAATACTATCTAATGTAAACAGTTGTCATATTGATTAAGGGAGAGCTGATCTAGAAATTTTATGAGTTAAGAAAAAAAGTTTAGAGATTTTACTAGGAGTTAAGAAAAAACAGTATGCGTTTGCACATAAATTTGTTTCTTTACTCTTTCAAGTTAGGCAACTTCCTTTTTTAAGTGGGACTTCTTCAGACCTTTTATATACTTATTTGTAGAGAAAGATTTAGAACCAAGAAAATCTTTGCTGTCTGAACACCTCTGGCCTCTTAGACTTAGGCCGTCTTGAAACTTGGTTTAGGAAACTGTATTCAATAATTAAAGATTTGTTCCAGTTATGAAATTATCTCTCTTTTAATCCCAGTACAGCATAATTACTTCCTTAGTTAGTCAGAATAATATTTAAGGTGTAATTACTGTGATCTTACTTTGCATTATTTTCAGTTTTCCTGGTTGTGTTTTATTTCCTTATCTGTCATTCATTTGGTCACATGTTTATATTTAGTTTTAGGAATGTGTTATATTGAGAGTTTCATTACAAGTTATGCTCATTGGTGTAAAAAGTTTCTTTTTCAGTATTTAGTATAAATGTGCAATGGAAATATTATATCATGAGATTGTAAAACATTTTACTCTTCTTCATTGAAGTTTTTTAGGCCAGTGATTCAAAAAAATATGAATAAAAAAATTTTTTTGTAGATACATATAATTTAAGATGCTCAAGTGCACATGATAATAATTAAAACCATTGTATAATTACTGTTGTAATTTCATACTAGATTCAGATTTTGATGTTTAATCCTTACACTTTTTATCGAGTAAAAATCAATGGAATTATAATTGATTAATTACTAGGTTAATCAGTTATGGGGAAGAACAAATTGAATGGCATCTTTTAGGAAGATCGTACAGTGGCTTAAATATAGAGCAATTTTCGAACTATTTTAAATGGCCTTAACCTAATTTCTTTAAAGCAAATGATAGTTTGATTGGTTTTAATTAAAAACCTGTTTTTCTAAGAATTTTCTTTTACTGTTTAATTATGGGTATTGTTATTTACAGTTTGAAATCATATAATTAGCAAGCAAAAGGGTAATTTAGTTTGAGTGGGTAATAAACAGTATTGCCATGAATTTTAAGACAGGCACTATGTTAAAGCAGCTCTTGAAGGTGTCACAATTAGTTGAAAAGCTAGTGTTTCTGCTCTCTTGTAAGAGGCAAAAGTAAAAAAACTACTAAATATCTACAGTAGCTTTAACTTGTATATTAAATGTAGTTGCCAGTTGATAAATACAATTTATTTTTAAATCTGGTTGAAACGTTAGAGTAATTAAAAATAAGAAAAAAGGCTGGGTGCAGTATCTCACACCTGTAATCCCAGCACTTTGGGAGGCCAAGGTGGGTGGATCATCTGAGGTCAGGAGTTTGAGACCAGCCTGACCAACATGGAGAAACCCTGTCTCTACTAAAAATACAAAAAATTAGCCTGGTGTGGTGGCACATGCTTCTAATCCCAGCTACTTGGGAGGCTGAGGTAGGAGAATCACTTGAACCCAGAAGGTGGAGGTTGCAGTGAGCCAAGATCATGCCATTGCACTCCAGCCTGGGCAACTAGAGCAAGAGTCCATCTCAAAAAAATGAACAAATAAATAAAAATTTTAAAAAATAAGAAAAAAAGTCTTTTATGTTTACCTTCACTTTAGTCTTCTTTGTTAATTATTTCTTGGTGTAAAGTTTCCATCTGGTATCATAATCCTGTCTAAAGAGCTTCCTTCAATATATTTTGTAGCATAGATCTGCTGGCAGTTGATTCTCCGAGCTTTTCTCTTTCTGACAAATAAGTCATAATTTCACCTTTAGTTTTGAAAGACATTTCTGTTGAATATAGATTTCTGGCTTTTTCAGTATTTTAAAGATGTCACTCTCTTGTCTACTGGGTTGGAAGTTTCTGATGAGAAGTTTCCTTTACTTTTTATATTTGTTCTAGTATTTGTAATACATCTTTTAACCTCTGACTACCCTCAGTATTTTCCCTTTATTTTTGGTTTTCACTCATTTCACTATGATGTGTCTAGGTATGTGTTTGTGGTTTATTTTTGTTTTGTTGTTTTTTGGTTCTTGGATGTGGGAGGTATTTATCTTGCTTAGGATTCTATGAGAGTCTTGGATTTGTGGTTTGATTGCTTTTATTATTTTTGGAAATTTTCAGGCACTTTCTCTTCAAATATCTTTTCTTTTCCATTGTCTCTTTCTTCTAGATTCCAATTACATATATGTTAAATCATTTGAAATGGTTCCATAGCCCTTGAATTGTTTTCTGCTGACCCCTCTGCTGCTTTTTTTCTGTTTTTTTTTAAATCTCATAACTCTTTCAATTTGAATAATTTCTCTTGATTTATTGTTAAGTTCACTGATTGTTTGTTCAACTGTGTCAAGTGTATTGGTGAGCTCATTAGAGGAATTCTTCATTTCGATATATTTTTTTCTAAACTTCTAGCATTTTCATTTGACTCTTAGAATTTCCATCTCTACTGAAATTCCCCATCTGTTCATTTGTGTTATCCATTTCTTCCACAGAGCCTTGAACATATTAACAATAAATATTGTAAAGTTCCTTTCTGGTTATTCCACAATCTAGGTCATCTCTGACTCTGGTTCCGTAGATTGCTTTATCTCTTAGCAGTGGGTTTTTCCTGTTTTTGTGTGCTTCTTAAAATTTTTTAATTGAAAAAGTCTCAATAGGGACTGAAGTACATAGTGTTTATGTCTGGAAATGGGCTGTTGCTTCTGTTAGACCATTAGTGTGAGAGTTGATTTAATCTACTCAGGAGTTGAGGTAAATTTGAATTTTGTTGTTGTGGTTACCTTCAGTATACCACATGCTTCACATTCTCTAGATGTTGCTGTTGTTGTCTTGTGCTTAGGTTGGGAGCTAGGTGCTACGGGGTTATTCTCAGTGGCATCCTCCAATTGTAGCTTTTAGCCATTTCTGCATGATTGTGCCTCAGGAGCGGTCTCTCCACACATCTGCCTCCCCCAAGTGGTGGAATGCTGATGCCTGTTACTTGCTGCTAGGTTCCTGATGGAAGCTGTCCTGTTTTCGTGTTAGGCACACACTCTGTATGGGGATCTCAGGAGGTGGGGCTTTGTCAGCATTCCCGCCTTTCTGAACCATAGTGGTCCAACTCTCCTTATATGTGTGATTGTTCTTAGGCAGGAGTCTCCCATCCTTTCATCAGTAGTAACAGACCTCTGCTTGGAATAAGGTCCTGGGTCCTGGATGGTTTTCTGCTTCTCCCCCAGCAATAGAGATCCTATTCTTCTACCCTTCCCTTAACTGGAGTTCTACTGGAGCTTTGCCTGTCCCTTGAGGGTGACAGGATTTGCTGCCCTCCCCTAATGGCTTTTGCCTTGAGTAAGAGAAGGGTCGCAAGAAGCAAGATACCTGTGTTTCCCCAGCAGCCAGTGTCACTGCCCGCAGGCCTACACCACCAGTGGTGGCTCTGTCCAGTCTCCGGCCTATGACCCAGTCTTCCAAGGGGGCACTCAGTAGAGACCTGTGGAAAAGCATTTGTAAGCGAGTGTGCATTTGTGTCTGTCACTTGTGTCACTTACTTAAAGCTGACATGTTAACCCATGCTTGGTCTTTAACAATCTGTAAACATTTTAGCTGATTTCTTCTTACCCACTTGTATGTTGGCCACCGCCTGCTCCTGTACTTTACCAGGTAACTCATGTCCCCCACTTCTTGCTTTGCATCCTCACCTCACTAATGGGCTAAGGAAAAGTTACAATTTTATAATTTAACTTTTTCTCATTGGGTGGGCGTGACATTTTTTGCAACTTTTTATATTGAAATTTAAATAGAACAACTGAACTGTTTTAGTAATCATAGATTTTAAATTCAACAAAATCATGTATTTAGGAAAAAATTGGAGATATTAACAAACCTGAAATTAATGCATGCTGGGCTTAATATCTGGGTGATGGGTTGTTAGGTGTAACAAACCACCTTGGCACATGTTTACCTATGTAACAAACATGTACATCCTGCACATGTACCCCAGAACTTTAAAAAAAAAATAAAATAATTTAAAGAAGAAATTTAGAGATTTTTAGAACATGGTCCATAATGTAATTGTGTAGGTAATCTTTACATTTTTATACTTCATATTTTCCTACTTTTAGTTTCTTTACTGCTTGCTTCTCACCAATGTTTGAAGAGTATGGTAGATGGACTAAATGTACTTTTTTATACTCCCAAGCCTAATGGCATTATCATTTATCCAGATGTTCACACCAGAAATCTGGGAAGCCAGACGCCACATCTCCCTCACCTCTATCATCCAGGCCATCAGCAAGTTCTCCTAAATATTTCTCAGCTTATTTTCAGTCCCATAAATTGAAAGTATATAAATCCAGGCCTTAATTTATCTTTTTAAGATTTTTATTATTTATTTATTAATTATCATTATTTATTTATTTTCAATAGTGACATGGTCTCACTCCATTGCCCAGCTGAAGTGCAGTGGCGCAATCATAGCTCACTGCAGCCTCAAACTGCCGGGCTCAAGCAACCCTCCTGCCTCAGCCTCCTGAGAAGCTTGGACTATGTATGGGCTTATGCCACCACACCTCGCTAATCTCTGTGTACTCTTGAAATATTCTTATAGTCTCTTTTTTTTTCTTTTCTAAGCCTACAGCACCTGGTATTCCCAGGCAGTCTCCCATCCAAGTACTAACCAGGCCCGACTCTGCTTAGCTTCCGAGATCAGACGAGATCAGGCGCGTTCAGGGTGGTATGGCTGTAGACTCTTATAGTCTCTTATCTCTGTCCAGTCCCATTTTCCCATATCTACCAGAGTAATCTTTTTAATAGGAGATATGATTCTATAACTTCTTTATTTAAAGTTTTTATTGGCTCACCATAATCTTCAATTTTCACAAAAATTCTTCATTCTGTAGGGTCTATAAGCCTCCCCTCTTCACCAAAAATTACTCTGGTTCTAGCACACCACTGTAACTTACAGCCTTATCTTTCCATATATTTTTGGTTTTAGTCAAACTCAAGAATTCTTGTAATTTCACATTCTCTATTATATACAATTTCATGATTTGAACATTGTGTTTTAGAGTAGTGGTTTCTTACTCTTGGGTGTACAGAGGCATAAGAAACGTTTAAACTTGGGAAACTTTAAAAAATTCCAGTGCCCCAAGTTATATCCTAAACCAGTTAAATCAGAATGTCTGGGGGTGGTATCAAGGCATCATCATTTATTTTAGGCTCTTCCAGGTGACTCCAGCATACAACCAAGTCCCACCTCCCACTCCCCACTCTTATTGCACCTCCAACATGATTCTCTAATTTGTTTAAATCTTGTTAATTTTTTAAAAATTCGTGTGTGGTGATGACTCTTCTTGGGACCTTTCTTGACAATCCACCCCCTTGCGCAGGACTATGTACCCCGCAGCGTCAGCTGCATACTGTACTCTGTAGTAGCTGAGGAATTAGAACATAATGCCATTGAAATACCATTAATTGAACACTCAAAGTGCCAACTCTTGATAATACATGAAAGTACCTTGACTGTAATTTTCAGTGGGGGATGGGACAGCCAAGCTTAGCTCAGGAGTCAGCAAACTTTTTTTTGTAAATGCAGTACATATTCTACTTTTAGCAACAGTATTTTATTTTACTTAAATAGAAAATGTAGTAAATGTTAATATTTTTGGCTTCATGGGCCATATAGTCTCTGTCACAACTACTCAGCAATGCCAGTGTAGCTTGAAAGTTGTCATAGACTATTATGAATAAGTGTGTCTGTTCTAATAAAACTGTGAACACTGAAATTTGTGTTTCCTATGATTTTTATATGTCATGAATTATTGTTCTTTATATATTTTTTCTTTTTCTTTACTTTTCTTTTTTTTTCTTTGAGACAGGGTTCCACTCTATCACCCAGGCTGGGTAGTATGATCATGGCTCACTGCTGCAGCCTTGACCTCCCAGGCTCAAGTGATTCTCCCATCTCAGCCTCCTGAGTAGTGAGGGATCACAGGAATGCACCACTCTGCCTGGCTAATGTTTTAATATTTTGTATTTTTTGATTTTAAAAAAATTTCAAAATTTAAAAATCGTTCTCACAGACTCTACAGAGACAGGCTAGATGTGGCTCATGGGCTATATTTTGCCAGCCCCAATCTGTATTGCACTTTTTCAGATTATAAGTGTATCATCTCTCTGAGAGTCTAATAAGTCCCCTATGTGAGACATGTCCCCAAATTCAGAAGTCACTGCTGTTAGAAAATGGGAGCAAGTTCTACACCTTAGATTTGCTGGTATAACAAAAAGCTTGAATTAAACTAATTTGGACACAGATTATTTAAATATATAATACGGACCATTTCTATAAAGTAGAAAATGGTATTTTCAGCTTGATTTCTAGAATGTTAAGTATATAGTAAGTTTTCAGTGTTGACTCGCTAATGACTTTAGTAGAGAGATTGGATTCTCTATGTTTTTGAGGATTAAAAAAAAAGATCAGTCTAATGAGATAGGTTTTTGTTGGATTTTTAAATAAATAGCTCTCATATAACTTTATCCTAGACTAGTGATTTCTGTCTCTACTGCATACTCTACTGCATACCCAGTATGCAGTAACTCTCATGAGCAGCTCAAATTGAGAACCATTGGTCTAATAAACCATCTTTTCTTTTGACACGGAATAGAATGAGAGCCAGGCATAGTTGTACATGCCTGTAGTACTAGCTACTCAGGAGACCGAGGCAGGAGAATCATTTGAGCCTAGGAGTTTGAGTCCAGCCTGGGCAACATAGCAAGACTGCTATCTCTTTAAAAAAAAAGAAAAAGAAAAATGATTTTCTAAAAATAGTATATTTGCAGTAAAAATTTGCATAAGATATTTCAGACTGGTTGTTTAAAACAGTAAAGAATGTATCAAATAGGATCATTCATCTTTTATCTCTAAAAGATAGCCATTGTTAGGTCTTCTTCCATTTGTTTATATGTTTTCTGTACAGATATGAACAGGTACTTTTTTTAAACAAATAGGATTATACAATATGTACCATTTTTGATATGTTTTTACTCAGTTAATATTTTTTAGACATCTAGAGAAATTCATTTCTCATAAATAATTTTGTTGAGGATTAAAAACAAAAGCACAGAAAATAATTTTTTAGTGACTTGGTAACCAGAGCTGATGAGAATTACAGATTGGAAGCAGAGCTATTTCTAGTATTGTTTGGAGGCTGGAACAGATCATAACTCTCCAGCCTTTTCCCCACCAAAAATTAATACACTGCAACAATCCAGTCAAAATTAGTTTAAAGTGAGGATTATAGTCAGTCTTGAGGTGGAAAGTTACAAAAGGAATTTGTGAGGTATGTTCTGGAAGAAGGGATATTCCCTTCCAGAGAATTATGGTGATTATAGGCATGAGATGCTTCCAAGTTTCTGTTGTTTTGTGTATTACATTTTTAAAATGTTTGTTTTGTGTATTTTTCAGCACTAGCAAAGTCTCTTGTCTCGCTTCCTCCCTTCATTGTTGCCCAGTTGCTAGAAGCTTGGATGAAGTGGGGTATGGGTGGAGAGAGAAAACTGTGAGCCTCTGCGTGTTCACTTTAGCATAGACAGTTTAAGAAAAGGCTGTGGTAGTCCACTCCTGTCTTTTTACTAGGTGTTCTTCCCAGGGACTTGGGCATCTGCCTTTGCTCTAGTCCTTAGGATCCTACAGTTCTCTTCACCTGAGCTAATCTAGGTTTTATGTATTTGCCAATAGTGTTGGGACCTTAGACAGTTTTGCTTATCTAAAGTTGATCCAGATCTTTAGAGGTCCTGTTCACTCATGAGGTTATATTGATCTATCAGGTAATTCACAATAATAGTAGTAACATAAAACCTACCATAACTGTAAATATTCTCGAGAGAGTTCATTTTTTCCATCATAAAGAGTATAGTTTTTTGAAAGAGAGAAACGTAAAAGTAAATCAGACTGAACATGAACACTTCAGTCTGATGAAGGAATAATCCTGGACTGGTTGCTGGAGGACCATTTGAGGATCTATTTGAACTTTATGATTATTTTGATATCTTGGGGTTTTACAAAACAAACTGAAATTTTACTTTGCCTTAGGAAGATTTATTGGTGTGGTCATAGCTACATATTCAGTAGTCAAACAATACTTTTTTTAGTAATGTCAGATAATCTCCTGTTCATGGTGTTAAATATCGTCAAGAAATTATTTCCTCTAATTGTATTATAGGAACTTTTTAAAGTGAGCTTGTGATAAAAGGCGGATTGTTGACTTCTTGTATTGAAGAGTCTGGTTGTTGTAGAGCCTTTCCCTGTCTCAGAGTAAATTGAGAAAAGAGCTCCCTTGATGAAACATACACCCCCGTATTACACTCCCTTATATTCTCACTTTCTTAGGTTCACTTTGGAAAATTATGTCTTTTAATATGCAGATATCTTCTGAACAAGTTGAGGTTTTTAAATTTTAATGTATTTGTTATAAATTGAAGCCATTTTTTGAGAGTTATAGTCTGAAATACTGTTTCCCTGAATGCTGGAAGAGTAAAGCCTCTAAAAGGCAAGGTTTGTCTATTTTTCCGTAATCACTAGCATCTATATTTTATGCCATTGAGAAGCATGCATGGTAGTTTAATACACACTGTAAAATACATCAGATGTCTCTTCTGTAAAATAATTTCAAATTGCCTGAGTCCATTCTATATGCCAATTGTTAAGAATTTGGCAGGCTAAGCTGATTAAAAAAAAAAATCTTTCTATTCCCTCTTTCATTTTTTAAAATTAAATTTTTGAGACTATAAGAATCACAGTTGTAAGAAGCAATACATAGAGAGCGCATGTACCCTTTATCAAGTTTGCCCAATGGGAACATCTCAGATATACACAGTATAATATCACAGCCAGGATATTGACGTTGATGCAATCCACCAACCTCATCCAGATTTTGCAAGTATTTCTTGTACACTTGTACTCTTCTCTGTATGTCTTTAGTTCTTTACAGTTTTATTGCTTACATGTGTATCCACTACTGTAGTCAAAGAACAAATCCATCACCACAAAGATTGCTCATGTTGCCTTTTAATAATCATACCCGCCCTCCGTTTTAAGGACTCTTTGTTTTAAAATTCTTAGTCATTTATGGTCTTGATCTAATTATTCTTCAAATTTATATCTATGCTTTTACATTTTTTAAAAAATTTGTAAAAGCATATCTGATGAAACATATTCACTGTTTGGTCATAGCAGCTCACACCTGTAATCCCAGCATTTTGGGAGGCCGAGGCAAGCAGATCACCTGAGGTCAGGAGTTCAAGACCAGTCTGGCCAACATGGTGAAACCCCACCTCTACTAAAAATAAAAAAATTAGCTGGGCATAGTGCCAGGCACCTATAATCCTAGCTACTTGGGAGGCTGAGGCAGGAGAATTGCTTGAACCCAGGAGGTGGAGGTTGCAGTGAGTTGAGATCACTGCACTCCAGCACCACCACCCACCCCTCCAAAAAAGGTACTCACTGTTTTATCCACCTTCACATAGATCACTTCTATGACGAGTGATATGTGGTTTTTTTCTCCCACACCAAGCAATTCTCTAGGATACCAACTGGGTGTCCTACAGTTTAATTCAGTTCTGTTGTCTATCTGGTGTTAGCATCCAGTGCCACAAGTTAAAGGCACAGTCCTAGAAATGACTCCCATTTAGACACCAGTAGAAAGTCTGAGCTTACTGTATTTCTGACTGGCTGTAAGTCAGGGGCTCCCATTGACCCCTCCTTGAGGATTCATCATTTGCTAGAACAGCTCATAGAACTGAAGGAGGCCAGGCGTGGTGGCTCATGCCTGTAATCCCAGCACTTTGGGAGGCCAAGGCAGGCAGATCACGAGGTCAGGAGTTCCAGACCAGCCTGGCCGACATGGCAAAACTGCGTATATGCTAAAAATACAAAAATTAGCCCGGTGTGGTGGTGGGCACCTGTAATCTCAGCTACTTGGGAGGCTGAGGTAGGAGAATCACTTGAACCCGGGAGGTGGAGGTTGCAGTGAGCTGAGATCATGCCATTGCACTTCAACCTGGGCGACAAGAGCAAGACTTTGTCTCATGGGGGAGAACCTCAAGGAAACACTTCACTGGTTATCGTTACTGGTTGATTATAAAGGTTACAACTTGAGGCCATGTATGGTGGTTCTCGCCTGTAATCCCAGCACTTTGGGAGGCTGAGGCAGGAGAATCACTTGAGGCCAGGAGTTCTAGACCAGCCTGGGCAACACACGCAGATCCTGTCTCTACAAAAAATATTTTTAAAAAACTAGCCAGGCATGGTGGCCCACATGTGTAGTCCTAGCTACTGGGAAGACCAAGGCAGGAAGATCATGTGATCCCAGAAGATGGAGGCTGCGGTGAGTTGTGGTCATGCCACTGTACTTCAGCCTGGACGATGGAGCAAGACTCTGCCTCAAAAAAGAAAAGAATCATGTGGTGTTCATTGGTGATGGTTTATTTCACTTACCATAATTTCCTCAGGGTCCTTTCATGTTGTAGTATGGGACAAGATTTCCTTCCTTCCCTTTTAAAACTGAATAATTTTCCATTGTATATGTACCATGTTTTGTTTATCCATTTAGGGACTCTTGAGTTGCTACCACCTCTTGGCTATTGTGAATATTACTGATAAACATGGGTGTGCCAATATCTCTTTGAGATTCTGCTTTTAGTTCTTTTGGGCATATACCCAGAAAGCGGAATTGTTGGATCATATGGTAGTTCTGATTTGAATTTTTTCGAGGAAACTCCATACTATTTTCCACAGCAGCTGCATCATTTTACATTCCCACCAACGGTGTATATCCATATTTAATGATATTTGGATACATAGGTTTTGATTCATCCATTTTAGTTCTATTTATTTAATGACTATTTTATTGACTTTTCTTTTACAATTGATAGTGAATACCTAGCCCAAATCACAGATGAAATACTTTGTATTAGACAACGTTTGCATATCAAGGATGATCCTCAGGGCGACATCTAAATATTTTAGAGTCACCTCTTTCCAGTGTAAGTGAGAGAATCCTTACCTGAACCAGTTTAAGTAAAAAGAGGAATTTTATTACAAGGGAACTGGGATGTTACATTGAATCTAAGGATGGTAATGTGTCAGGGAGCCTTAGAAATCACTGGTTAAGAGACTTGATTCTCTCTAGTCTTTGATGGATCTTTTTCCTTCTTGTACTCTGGCTTTCATCATGCGATGATGAAGTAGCTTCACAAATCTTGAGCCTTTCAGCTTCAGCTACCTAAAGAGCAAAGACACTTAGTTGGTCCCAATCCAGAAGTCCCAGGGGGAGGGAACAATTGGCCCAGCTTGGATCCATTGCCTTTCTTTCATACCTCGCTACAGTATGGTCGAGGAGAAGGAGTCAGTGCAAAGACATCTGTGGGAACTATATGGAGTGACTAGGAGGCAGTCGGGTGGTCAGAAGGAAAGGGAATGAATGTGAAAGAGAATGAAAAGTGTGCTTGTCCACTCTCAGCTGAGATGTCAATGAACAGTCGGTTGAGGTCACACTGGGGAGATAATACTAGAGCTTAAAAAGTTCTGGGTAAGGAACACAAAGATGACTAGAGGCAAATTATTTTACAATCTGACCGATTTTTTAGTATACCAAGTTCAGGGCCACAGGAGAAATTTTAAAAAGTCATAAAAGGTAAAAATCATACACTGGTTTCTGGAATGATCTGAATTAGGAGGTAGTTTTAAAAAAATCTTAACACTGCTATTTAGGGCAGAAAATAAAAGATTCTATCTCAGACAGTAATTAACTTTTATAATTTATTCTAAAGAAGTTTACAAATATATCAGGGGTTTAATATAAAATTGATGGATGATAGCTACATAGCAGGGACATTTAGAAGAAATTAGAGTATAGTGTTAACCTTTTGAAGCCATGGAAGGAATTATTTCCTTATCAGGCATCAGCGATGATGATAAACCTTATAGTGTGTTCAGTGCTCATTGTGTCAGGCACTGTGTGGCATTTTTCTATATATTATGTCATTTAACCTCCCAAACCATAGATGCTCACTATTTGCTAAACTTAATTTTCTAAGTTGTGTTTCAACAGGTGGTTAACACTTTGCTTTTCCTTTCAGAGATGTGGTACTGGATCTTCCTCTGGGCTCTCTTCTCTTCTCTGTTTGTCCATGGTGCTGCAGGAGTGTTGATGTTTGTGATGCTGCAGAGGCATAGGCAGGGAAGAGTCATCTCTGTCATTGCAGTCAGCATTGGATTTCTGGCTTCCGTAACTGGAGCGATGATTACCAGTAAGTTGATTTTGTTTTGTTTAAAGATGTAAGTTTCTATGCACTTGCCATTTTGGTAGCTGTATTCTTATTATATATGTAACATTAGTGAGATCTTTTATGTAGAATATTTTTCAACACTTGACACACTCCACATAGAAGGTAAAAATGAGCTGATTTATTCATTGAACAGATAGTTGTAATTCTGCTGTGTGAAGAGTCCTTTTACAAGGTTTTGTGGGAAATAGAAAAATTTGTAAAAATTGGCAAGAGGCCAATTCAATGGGAAAATTCACAGTGATTGTAGTTTCTACTTTAAAGTTGCTCACTCTCTAGGAAAAAGGAAAGGCATAAAAATATGACAGTGATAATTATCATTAAAAGCAAGAATATAGCCCTGAGGTCTTTAATGTCATCTGCCTGTGACTACAAAATCAAATTGCACTTTCTTCTTATATGTGTATTATTATGGCCTACTAGAAATGAGCTGTGCTAGTGTGTCCTCTAGTGCTTTGCAGGTTTTCCTGCTGTGCTGCCTCATGAGCATTTTCAGACAAGTTTTCAGGTTCATTCCCTCTGGGCTTCTCTGCCTGACACTGTACTTAGGTCCCAACTCCAGCTTTGACTTCAAAGAATTAGTTATGGTTACATTATCAGCAGAAGGTATCCAAGTTACCAGCAGCAAATCCACACAGGTCTGCAGCAGCCTCACTTCTTGCCTCCTCAGAAGAAAGAATTCGACTGAGGGGTGTAAGACAGAAAAAGAGACCAAGTTGCAAAGCAGGAGTGGAATTAAAAAGCTTTAAGGAAAGAAAGTACAGTTGGAAGAGACCCAAGTGGGCACTTTCGAGGTCAATTGCCCCATTTAACCTTGGTCCTAGGACTTGCTGGCCCACTTCCCGTGTCTTGCACCCCTTTTTCCTCATTCTTCCTTTAGGGTGAGCCACCAGCATGCATGGTGCCCTCCTTACACTTGGGAGGCGAGTATGCACAGTGTGTTTAAGAAGTTGTATGCATGCTCACCTGAGGCTTTCTTCTCTTTTCCAGTAGAATGCCCCCGAAGATCATACTCCATCATTTTGTCTCTTAATGAGCATGCTCTAGCCCACTTGGCCATTTCCTGAGATTTTATTGGAAGCTACTGGTTACCAATTTCAAGTGTTTCTATTTATTGAGAGATTGCCTCTCCTTGGTGCCTGTGATCATTTCAGTGTGACAACTGCCGGACCATCACCTGATGGTCACCTGACATTCCTGCTGGGGAGAGAGAGCCCTCTCCTGCCCCACTCCTGACTACCTACCTACTCTAACAATTTCTGCAGCTGCTGGTTGAGCAGAGCTTAGGTGTGCACTCTGTTGAGACTAGAGTGTGCCACATTTGCTTGCTTGCTTAGTGTGGTTGTGCCAGAAACTGGCTGCTGCTTTGTGCTGCTATTGATTCTTCGACTGCCAGTGCAGAGAAGTGTCTGTTGCCCATTGCATCTGGCCTATTCCCATAGGTCAGGGGCAACTCACTGCTGCCACTGGGTCTGTTTTGGGACTCATTGGACAGTTTCTTCTTCCTTTCTAGTTGATTCTTGCCTCAGAGATAGGAAGGCAGCCTTATCTTTAGAATACAAATGATTCCCTTCTTCACCCTTTCCAGAGTGATTGGCATCCTTTGTCTTGAGAGGAAACCCCTGCTCCGATGTGCCTGGGTATGTCCTATGGCACTAATAAAACAATCATAAAATACTTGTGGGAAATGGGGAGGAGTCTGGTTTCTTTATCCTTCAATTGCTTTTTTTTTTTCTGTGTTATCCTGTGTTGTTTTTATAGTTGCTTTTGTTGTTTCTGCATTCAACCTCTAACTTTATCATATGGTATCTCATATACTTTGTCATAGACAGGGTTTTAAATAGGTACTCAGGTTTAGTTAAAGCACATGGTCTGCATAATAGGAGTAGTAGCAGATTCAGCAGGAAAAGTAGAACGGAGCCAGATTCCAGAGGGTCTTGAAAAGCTATCTGGGAAGTTTGGGCTTTTTATTCTGCAGGCCATGGAAAACAAATGGATATTTTTGAATGCAGTTGGCAAGGGACAAAGCAGTTCAGTGGGAAATGTTGTTTTCTAGTTGAATATAGAATTAATATAAAGAAACAAGAGAAACCCCTGAAAGAGCAGGGACCTGGTCTGTCTTCATCACTGCATGATCCCCCAAAATAAATCAGTACCTAGAACATAATTGATACTCAAAACATACAGGTGTGATGGATGGAAGGTGAGAGAGAGAGGAAGAGAGGGAGGAAAGTAAGGAAAGAAGAGGGGGTAAGAGAATAAAGGAGAAGGAAGAAGAATTAAGAGACATTAACTGTAATCTAAACTTGAGGCCAGGTTCTGAACTAGAGTAATGGCCGTAGGTTGGGAAGGAAGGAGTTAATGTAAGAACTATACAAAGGACAAAAATCTAAATTAGTTATTTAGTGTGTTGGCATACAAAGAGATATGAAGGAGGCTGCCAGTAGTTTTTGACATGGCCACTGTTGTAATTGTGGAACTGTGAACAGAGGAGGAAGGAAGAAGAAACAGCTTGTTTGGAAGTTTAAGTGGTGTGTGTGTGTGTGTGTGTGTATGTGTGTGTGTGTGTATACACACACACACATATATATACATATAAGTATTTATTGGCATACATTATTGCAAAACTTTAAAGAGAGCATGAGAAATGGAATTCTTCCATTTATCTCTGATGATATGTGTGTATATATAACCCATTTTCAGTTCAGTCAAGAATAAAATAAGCCAGTGATTTTAGAAACTGCTGTGTTATATTTTTCAATCCTTAAAAATATAAGTCTGACACAATTTCAAGTAAACAAATATTTGTGTCCATATTAGCAATAAAACATTTAATTTTTTTCTGGCTAATTATCTGACCTGCAAACATGTGAATTAGGAAAACTAGCCAATGTGAATAGTTAGTTATATTTATTAATATGAGTTGTGAATGCTAGTGCACTCATAGCTGTATATTCAGTTCAGTTATTGATTGCCAAATATCTATCTATATTCAATAAGATGCTGCCTGAATATAGTTACATATTCATTATATTTTGCTATTTCATGTATTTTATTTTGAAACTGGAGTGATTTTTCATTTAATATTGTTAGTTCATACCAGAATTGGGAGAAACTGGTTTCTATATCATGTCTAATTTTAGCTGTTTAATTTTAGTCAGTCTAAAGGTGTAAAGTACGTTCTCGTTGTTGGTTTAATTTGCATTTCTGTGATTATTAATGAGTTTGAGTATCTCTTCCTATGTTTATTATGTATATTGGAGAGAGAAGATGAATAGACTGCTGGCAAACTAAGAAAAAAGGGTTAAGGCAGAAGAGTAAAATACGGAGCATAATAGAAGAAATAACTAAATCTCAATAATATAGAGAATTATAAAAATAAAAGTTTTATGAACAGCTATATCTAAATATAAAATGTCAAAATTGGAATAAGGGGAAATAGAAAATATGAGTAGGAAAATAATTTTTATTTCCAATTGCAATATTAAAGGTCCTTCTTCCAAAAAACTCCAGGCCCAAAAACGTTTACAGGAGAGTTCTGCCAAACTTTCAAGAACACCTAGTTTATATTTGATTCAAGTTACTGCAGAAAAGGAAAGAGTAAAAGCTGTGCACAGTTTATTTGCAGAGGTCATTGTGATCTTGTTGCTAAACAAGATGAGGACTACACAAGAACCTTAGGAATGCTATTCTTGGAATGCAAAGATAATTAAGTATCAGAAATGAGTGCAGCTGCATTTCAATAAAACATTATTGATGGACACTAAAATTTGAATTTCATATAATTTTCATGTATCATGAAATGTTATTCTCTAGATTTTAAAAAATCACTTAAAAATGTGAAATCTATTCTTAGCCTGCATGCTGTACAAAATAGGTGAGTGAGCCATATTTGTGGATTGTCGTTTGCCAACCCTGATCTAACTGTGCAAACTGATAAGAACACATTATTAAAACTAATTCTTCCCTTAACCTTGTTCTATTTTTTTTTTTTGTTTTTCTACTCACAGCTCTTAGTGTCTCTTCACCCTTAACCTTTATCATATGTTTGCTTTCTTTTTTTTTTCTTTTTCCATTTTAGAGATAGGGTCTGGCTCTGCTGCCCAGGCTGGAGTACAGTGGCACACTCATGCCTCATTGCACCTTTGAACTTCTGAGCTCCAGTGATCCTCCCAACTCAGCCCCCTGAGTAGCTAGGATTACAGGCTATTATTTGCTTTCCGTCAGAAAATATGCAGGGCTTTTTATTGGTATGCCCATCTGCAGGCACTTAATGTTGTGTATCAATGTTTTCTGTCTGCTGATGACTCCTATTCCCCTTCGTCCTTGTAGTTTTGTATCTTTTACTCACCTTCAGATCATCTCAGCAGTATTGCTTTCTTCACTTCATTTGGGATCTTTCCTTATTTCTAATTGATTATGTTTGCTACTGTTCACGGTGGCAGATCCACATGTGTTCTTTATTTCAAGCACCCTATCCCACTTCTCTGCGTGCCTGCATATATTAGCCTCAAAATCACCATGAAAATAAAGATCTTAATGTACTTTTTCAACTAGCTGTTGTTCAGCAAGATACCCTAAGGAGAGTGAAAACTAAAGAACAAACTAGGGTAAGATATTTGTTAAAACAATATATCACTTTATATCATTGTAAAAAGATTAATATCTAGACTGTATATTTTTAAAAACCCCTATGACTCAAGTAATAAAAAGACAACCCAGTAGAAAAATGGATAAAAGACGTAAGCATTTCATAGAAGTAGAAACCCTAATGGCCAATAATATGTGAAGAGAAACTCAATCACATTAATTGCCAAGGATTTGCAAATTAATCAGGTAGATAATACCTCTTACCCACTAGATTGGCAAAAAAATTAAAAAAAAAAAGCACAAAAATGGATATTACCTGCCTCTGAGGATATGGAGTAACTGAAATATACATTGGTACAACTAATTTGGTAAAATAATTTGGCAGTGTCTAGTCAGGTTGAAAAGGCCTATACCATAGGGCCGAGTAATTCTGCTTTTACCCAGGGATCATGGAGAAACTCTTGACTGTATGTGTGTGCTGGGGGTCGTGGGCAAGAATGTTCACAGCGCAGTGTTTATGATTGTAAAACACTGAAAACAAAGAAATGTCGTTGGCCATAGAATGGATAAATAAGTTGTGGTATATTCATACTTAGAATTCCGTATGGCAGTGAAAATGAGTAAGTTATAGCTGCATACAAAAAAAATAGTTATTTCCTACTGTATTCCAATAATACGTTTATGATCTGCCTTTTAAATTAAGAATCTGTTGAACTTGTTCATTGTATACCAATATTGTTGTTTGAAACATAGGATTGAAAGATAACCTGGCATTTAAAATGAAATGTCTTTCATATCCTGACATTTAAGATGAAAGTTTCTTGGAATTTTAGGGACGTTTTAGGCAAGTTAGGTATAGAAATTAAGTTACATTTTAAAAATTTTATTATGTGAGTACTGTATGATTATATTCATTATGTAAAACTGAAAACATTATAAGTAAAGCAAAGTCCCTTTTGACCAACACTCTCAAACTAGTGCTCTTCTCAAAAGTAATCCCTATTTTCAGTTTGGCATGTATCCACCAGATTTTTGTTGATGCATTGCATTCACTCATGCATACATAGATACATACATGCATGCATACACATACACATTTATGTGTATGTATGTACTAGTAAAGAATACGTATTGTTTTATGTTTTCTTTGTTACATAAATCATATGTCTAAGTTATTTTTATTTTAGTTCATATAGATCTATATTTTCCTTTTGAAATTGCATTGGTTCATGATATGGACCTCATATAGTTTATCTCCATCTGATGGTGGACATATGTTTTGTTTTTGTTTGATGACAAGATTGCTGTATTGATTACTATGTGCATGCTTATGCATGCATGTGTGTGTGTTTATATTCTAAATACTAATCATCAGTTTGTTTTACACATAGCAAATGTTTTTCTAGGCTTTCCTTGATGTGAAACCTTTATGGGTTTTACTCCTTTTTTGTGGTCTTAAGAAAATATCTTTTCCTAGGATCATAAACATAATTCTCTTACATTTTAAAGTTTAGATTTGTACTTTTATTTTTAACATTTAGTTATTTAATCCATCTGAAATTTATTTTGGGGGATGATGTGAGATAGGGACCTAAATTTATTTTTTTGAAATGGCTACCAGTTGTTCTACTACTATTTATTGGATGGTGAATCACTGATTGGAATTATCTTATCATTTACTACTACGATGATTACTAGCCAAAATTTGTTGAGCACATACTAGGATCATCCACTATTTTAAGCACTTGAAAAGTATCGTCTCTTAATCATGCCCACCCATTTTACGGTTGAGTAAGCAAGGCATGGGAGACTAAGTGATTGCCCAATGTAACACTGTTGCTAAGTAGTAGAGCTTGGATTTTAATCCAGGAGTCTAGCTCCAGAACCCAGGCTCTTCACCTTATGTAAGCATGGAAAGTTTGAATTGACACATTTGTTTGCCGTTTTGCAGGCAGTCTGAGCTAGTAATTGCTTCGATTTTCCACTTTTTGGATCATGATGGAAAACTTAGTATCAGAGGGATGGAGGCCAAATTGTGGTTTTTAAAATTGAAGATAGTCATATAAATCTAGGGTGAATCCAACAAAAAATAGAGTATTAGTTACTCAGGCTTACTTTAACATAATTTGTGATAACAAAGGTAAAGGGTACTTAATATTTTTAAAGAATGTCATCCAATTCTAAAATTTGGATATGTGACCAATTATACAAGTTATTTTATTATTTGATTAAGTAAATGTTGATGCTACTAGGAGTTTTGAGATGCTTATCAGCTACTTTATTATTTTCGGAATTCTTTGTTCTCATTTTCACTTAGTATAAATATGAAGCAATAGAATGATTTTGGGAATTATAGCCAGACTAACCTGGATTGAAATCCCAGCTCTTGTACTTGCTTATTTCCTGGAGCTAGTTACTGAACCTCTCTGAACCTCTGTTTTTTTCATCTTTAAATTAGGTGATAATACTGAGGGGGTGGTATGATATTTAAATATGATAATATTTGTAAAGTTCCTAGCAAGATACATAGTATATGGTAAGTACACTAATTTCCTTTTATTTTAAAACATGTATATGAAAGTTCTTGGGTTAGGTTAATAATTTGCTTTTCCTGTTTACATCTCTTATAGAGCAATACAATTACTTTTATTTGGAAGATTTTGAGTGAAGTACAAAGAATTAGTCTTTAGCTAATTTTT
Organism: Cacajao melanocephalus; assembly: GCA_963573385.1. NCBI lineage: Eukaryota > Metazoa > Chordata > Mammalia > Primates > Pitheciidae > Cacajao > Cacajao melanocephalus. The sequence continues at coordinate 37,001 of CAUYLG010067539.1, forward strand.
TTCTAAGTTGACAAGTAAAAATTATATCCTAATTTTCATGACTAGGTTTCAATCTTAATTGTAATTGTCAATTCAGTGTCTTCAGATAACTTCTCTTCCTATGTTCTTTTATGTAACCATTTTAGGATATGTAGACAGTTTTCCTAGGAAAACAGTTTTCAGACCGGTTAGGTACAGTGGCTCATGCCTAGCACTTTGAGAGGCTGAGGTAGGTGGCTCATGAGGTCAAGAGTTTGAGACCAGCCTGACCAACATGGTGAAACCCCGTCTCTACTAACAATACAAACTTTAGCCGGGCATGGTGGCGCACACCTACTACTACTCAGGAGGTTGAGGCAGGAGAATCGCTTGAACCTGGGAGGCAGAGGTTGCAGTGAGCCGAGATCTCCCACTACACTCTCAGCCTGGGCAACAGAGCGAGACTCTATTTCAAAAAAAAAAAAAGATAGTTTTCAGGCCATCTCAATCTGTGAGACATCATATTATAATGTAAATGTTACCTCCTTTATGGTTCCTAAATGTACTTTTAAAGTTAGCCACTTAGATACCACATCATTAGGGATGTTCCGTGAAGATCAGATGTTGAATCAGATGGGTACTGAGGTTCCTCATATGCTGAGATTCTCCTATTCTTGGAAGTGTACATTACCTAAAGAACTTCCCTAGAATAGATGTCAAGTTCATTTTCCATTCTTATTAGATGTCAAGGTACTAGTCTCCAGGTAACTTAGAGTTGGATGCTTTATTTAAAAAGCAATGAACTATTTTATACGGTAGATTGTGAGATGGATTAGTCAGGTGTTGTAGTTTACATGACATTTAAGAATTCATTTTATTCAAAAAAGATACCTTTAATATTAAAATATTTATTAATAATTTAGAAATTACATTATTTTTCTGCATTATCATTTATAATTATCAGTATGTTATGTTTACAAAAATGCTACAGAGGTCTAGCTAATTGAATGTCCAGATGAGAGGTTGCAATAATGAATTATTCATTTTTTATGAACACATTTACTATCAAGTGTGCAGCATATACCATAAATACGTATCTTGTGGTTGAATAAAAAAGTCTGTTTTTCAAATAAGTGGCTAAATGTATTATGGTAAGTTGTGACTTTCACCAATCACAGGGAAACTTTTTCATAGAAAGTGGATAAAATGAGAAAGATGATGACTTAATGTTATTTTGAGGAAATGAAAAAGAGCTCTTAAGGTGCAGCCATGCAGTGTGTTATAAAGTGAGTGAATATGTCCCTTCATTTCTCCTTAGGTGCAGCAGTAGCGGGCATTTACAGAGTAGCTGGGAAGAACATGGCCCCTTTGGAAGCGCTGGTATGGGGCGTTGGACAGACTGTATTGACATTAATCATCTCCTTTTCAAGGATCCTCGCTACACTTTGAGGTTTCTGTGAGAATGTCTTACTTCATATAAGGAAACAGATGTACAGATTCCCTGAAAATGGCATTGTTACAAGTGGAAATGAAGTTGTGCAAGAATGTGGACTGAGCAGGTCAAAACATAAGGAAGACCTTGAGCTGTGTGGAAAGATTGCCCTCTGGTGTTCAAGTGATTGCACTACCGCACTGCACCTTATGTGCCTCTGTCCCAGGCAAGGTGCATTAAGACACTATGTAAAGTTACAAGAAAAAGCACCTTGTTTAGCTGCCTATCAGGTTAACATTGGTGTTGAAATCATCGTTTTTAACAGTGTTGTGTTAAGTTACAGGAATGTTTCGAGGTATTGATATATGTGCCAAACTCTTTTCTTTTTGTTAACATTGATCATGTGACAATTTGCAAGTGTAGATGTAGCTGCGTGCTGTGAACATATATGACATGAATTCAGGTAATGTACTAAGATTTTCGTTCTGTAACACTAAATCCCGTATGAGTGCTAAATACCGAATTGTTTAATATGAGAGAAATTAATTGGTTTTTAATGTTGCACATTTCTGGGATTTAGGGCTTCAATATGTTTAGGTATTATTGTTATTTAATTGATATGGAAGATAAGTCTTCTTAATGGAAGACTAGATCAAATGTTTTAAGAACTCAGAGTGGCTCTATAGGGTGCATACTTTTCACTAACTTAAATAACAGTTTCCCTCATGCATAAATATTCTATTTATACAAATTCAGAAACTTTAAGGGTCATACACATTGATTGTAGTTTGTGTGTCAGAAAAATGTAATTTGAAAATTTTCTTAAAAATTTTGTAAGAAAAAAAGTCTGAAATGCATGTTGCATTCTTTGACCCTTCTAAAGAAAGTTTTTGCCTCGTATCTCATGGAGGAAACATCTTTATAACTAGTATCTCAGTGGGATTATATTACATGTTGCATATATCTTGATTTTTGACAAACATAAACAGTCTTTCATTCTGGAGTATTAACTGGCCTAAATTAGGCTCTGGAAATAAAGACCTCATTTGTAGATAAGTAACAAGTAAGTTATATAGGAAGAGTAATAAACCGTTCTTTGGATATGTGATAACATCATAATTTTGCTAAGTAAAAATTGGGGAATATAGTAGGTAATTTTAAAGTTTGGCAGTTAGTCTCAGCATATCAATGCAGTATTGAACGTGTATTTGAGTAATTCATTTCAGTTGTTCAGTTCTTGATTTATGATATTATGATTTAAGTTTAAGTTTACTGGAAGAATCTGTGAGGGCATATATTAAAGTGGAAATGTCCTTTATATAAAACATTTTAAGAGGTTTTGGCAATACGTAATTGTAAGAGTATAGGAAGTAGGGTTGAACTGGTCTCCCAATGAGATTTTTTTGGCACCAGATACAGTTATAATGTGCTAACTCAATGGAGGAGCCATTGCAGAGAATATGAAGTTAAGGATAATTAAAAAAAATATATGGTAGCTTTGCTGTTTAATCCAATTTGCTATAAAACTAGGCTTCTCTAATATCCCATTCAAATTTAAGGACTTTGTTACCTGCATCACTTTTTCTCTACCCAGAAGCAGAATATACCCACAACTTATCAATGAGAAGTTGGGGAAGCAGTACCTTGACCAGTTTACCATTATGAATGGCAAAGCAGTATGTATTTGACAGTAAATCATCAATTGGTAGTCTCTAGAATTTTTTAAAATTACCTTTTGCAGTTGCATTGCAATTGCAAATTTGGGGATTTACTATCACTGTGTCTTGGAAATTTGTTTAAAAAAAAACAATAAGCAATTATGCATGGATCTTTGAAGTAAATCTTAAAATTGATTCTTTTTATTATGTACAAGCCTGAAATTGTTTTCATGTGTTCTTTATATTCCTGATGTTTTTGCAAATTAAATTTAGGCATAACTTTTCCAAGTCAATCTGATTTTTTCTTTTCTGCTAGACCTGAATTGTGTTCTTCCTTTAGTTTGGCTATTCTGTCAGTAATTTAAAGCATTCACGTTCTTCCAGAGGAATTACCGATAGCATGTGGAAATTGTTTCAGATCTACAGAATGAATACTTATTTTAACATACGGTTATTTTATGGTTTAAGAAAGTTATGGTAAAGTAATATGGAGCATGATTTATAATCCAAAATTAACCAGAAAATAACTTGGATACATTAAATGTACTAATGTGTGGACCAAAGAGTTAACTCTTGTTTTTACTCTAGAATGAAAGTATAATTGAATGGTTAATAATTAGTTTGTATGTAGAGTGTCCTGCAGTTATCTCATTATCAAGTTGCTTTACATTATGAATTGTGTGTGTGTACTTTTAATTTTAGGGGTTATTTTTGGTTTCTTTGCTGTTTTCAGTTACTTCCATTGGGATTTTGTGCAGCGTCACTCTTCTGATGTTTTGAGATGCAGTTGAATAGTGTGAATTTATGAATTGTCTTAATAGCTGTTTATATGCTGAGAGTTTTTAAAAGTTAGTAGCTTTCCTATAGACACAAGAAATGTTTAATGATATATATATACACACACATATGTATATCATTATATACATATATAGAGTGCTGCTATATATGAATAGTTTACTTGGGAAGCTTTTTTTCAATGAACACTTTCATGTTCTAGTGGACAATTTGTTCAGTATAATGATCTTTTAAATACATTTGAGGATGTTTGAGAATTTTGAATTTTGGGAAAATTGTCTTCATTTAACAGAGCTGGAAACCCTTGTTTGGGGCATGACAAAAGCCCTTATTGATGTATTTGGGTTATACTTTGTTAAAATTTATATGTGATTCAGCAGTAAATTTTCTTTGTGACAAATACAAGAAGGGAGGGAGGATCCTTTATAGTGGGCACTTCTTTATTTTAAAATGTTTAATAAAATATTGCTTATAGTGAAATTAGTTCCCCAAAGAAAGAACTCATATATGGCCAAACTAATTATTATTTATCACACTGATTAAAAATACCCATAGATCACAGCTAGTCAGAGGGCCTCAAATAAACTGCAAATAATGCTTAAAACTTTAAAAGAAGAAGAACAGGTAGTCTTTTCCATGGGACAGTTCCAAGGTAATACCCTATCTTGCCTAGGATAAGCAAAGTCCTAAATGATGGCTATATTCAGGGCTTGTAGCTGAATTGTTATTATTTTAGATCTTAATGTTTACCAAACAGTGTTACAGTTTGTTACCCAATATACTTTTTTTTAGTATTTGTAGCATACATTTCCACCGCTCAAAAAAGTATAAGGGTTTTGTTTGTACTTTAAATGAGAGAAATAAAGAAATGAGTTGGCTTGTATATCTTGTATTTGTGATATAAGGAACGGGGATAATTTGAAATCACAGAATGTTGTAGAAAAGGTCTTTAAAGAACCTCTAATGAAGAAAGTGGGGCTGCCATATCGTGTACCCAGCTGCCACTCACACACCAAATAATTCCATTTTGTAAACACTTTTTGTGGATCCACTGTGTAAAGTGCCGTACCAAGTATTTTCTCTAGTAAGTACAAGAATTACCAAGATGGGATTCTTGATTTTGAGTCCACCAAGAGCTAGCAAGATGATTTTAAATCCTAAAAAGTTTGGGACAATATTTTGCTTCCTGATTTTAGTTGATAGCCTGTTTTATCCCTCCAGATTCTCAGTTTCCTGGTTCATCCACTAAATAGAATTTCCATAACTGAGATATCATGGCTGTGACATAGTGAAGAGAATACTAGACTCCAAGCCAGCAACACAGGTTGAATTAAGACTCTGTCACTTGTCAACTTTTTGACCTTGAGCAAATCATTTAACCTCTCTGAGCCTCAGTTCATACTCTCTAAATGGACTAATACCTCATGTAGTTATTGTGAGGATTATGTGAGATTGTTTATGAATGGCAAAGCAGTATGTATTTGACAGTAAATGATCGAAGGATAATCTCTAGAATTTTTTTAATTACATTTTGCAATTGCATTACCAATTGAATATGTTGTTTTGTAAAATTCAGTTTTCTTTTGTTTTTATATTTTCCTTATATATATTTTAGGAAAGAAACTAAAAACATTCTCTTACAATCTTGCTTCATCTCCTCTTCACCTTTTCTTTTTAAAATCAGCAGATCTTTAAGATCCTTTTGTGAATTTGTGCTGGTAGAAATGGCCAGTGCAAGTGGGACTAAATTAGTTCTGTTGACCACTGGTTAAAATAGAAAAAGGGTAGAGAGGTAGTCAGCCTTTACTCCTTTACCTAATCCCACTTACTTCCCTTGGATTCATTCTGCCATTTTGATTCATTGACTTTCTGCTATTTGCAAATTCTTCTTGAAAAGTAAGAGCTATATATAGCCCCTCTGCCTTCTATATGTCTGTTTCTTCTACCAGCCCTGGGCATTTGGCTCTACAATTCTTTAGAAAAATGGAAGGATATTCAGTATCTACCAAGTCCTTTCTTCCACAGGCCAAGGGTACTTAAGCCCTAGATGTTATTTTGTTTATTTTTTTCAACTTTACCATTATTTTAGATTTATGTCCATCATACAGTTCAAGGAGTAACAAGATGCCTGGAGCAATTTCTGAAATCTTCTCAAACCACTTCACTCTTGACACTACAGATTTTTCTCTCAGTCTCAATCAGAATCTCTGCGGTCATTATTTGTTTTTAAGATGTGAGGAACGAGGAAAATTACTGAAGAAATTCTAGCAGATTGAGATTGCAGATAAATTTGGTAACACTTGTTGGGTAACTGGGTAAATTACTATTTCTTTTAATAATTGAGGTGAAACTCTCCATGGTTAAAATGGACCAATAATCAAATGGTTTTATAGTCTTTCTTAGCTTCCTGTCCTTATTATAACATCTTGGAAGAAGACTCTTCAGGATAAAAAGGACGTTATTTGATTAAAAATTATAATACTTGGAGAGGTAACACACAAAAACAGCATATTTGACGAAGTGCCCTACATCCTGTAAACACAGTTTCAACCCTTTTGTTAGGACTGTAAACTACACTGGATGAGTATGTATGCTGCATGTTTACACATGCTGTGTTTCTTTCCATGTGAGGCTTCACTGACCGCTGTGTGTTCTGAAATTGTATTACGATTTGTGTGTGTGTGGTAGCAGCTTTGCTCTTCTCACTAAGGAGTCCTGTTCTGTGTAGGTGGTACAGTGTTGTTAAGGAGGTTGCTGAATTAGTTATCTAAAAAGGAATCCGTGAATTGGGGGGAAATAATGCTTAATATCTGAAGTATTTTTAGTGAATGTGGAGATATATCAGATAATACTTTACTAAATTAGTGGAAACACATTTCTGAGTGAACTGAACTATGAGCTATAATCATCTCTTAAACCCTGAGTTTAGGGAAGTTGTTTTCACATTCTTTACATTTATTCCATATGTGTTGAACTGACGTAATAACTCTTCCCTGATTTTGAGAATGGATTTAGCAGTTTTCTAAAAATCTTCCTCCTCTTTCCATACAGGTGTCGTATGTTATAGTTTAAACGTACGTATAGTTTGTTGGTAAAATCCAAGGAGCTGGTTTAGGAAAGAATATTCTTAACACCTACAGTTATGCAGCTCTAATCTTTGAAAAGTAAATAGTTTAGGCAAGTCAGAAGAGCATGAACCTCGTACATACGTTTTTAAGATTAGGTAGTGCACCCACATGTATCTACTCTTGGTAGTAATATGACTTTCCCCTTATTGGGAATGTATTTAGGTGGATAACTGAAACTGAAAAGCAGTTTGACACAAATACACAGGAAGAGGAATTATGGTGCATAATCAATCATCTGAGTCGCATAACTGTAACACTTTTCTCTTAGATATAAATTGGTAATTACCAAAAATCACCGCTTTTAAAATTTTATTCTGTCATGCTGATTAAGCAATCACTTTTCTTAGAGCCCTGTTTAAATGAATATTAGCGTAAGAGGACCACTGATGATGACGTCTCTCTTGTTTTTAAATTATTTACACATCATTGTTAAGTATCTTTGGAATGGAACATTTTTAAGTTTTCTCCATAGAAAGCAAAATAGAGGCACTTATTGAGTAACTCATCATAAAAAATGATTTACTTTCAATAGCAGATGAGCTGATAGTCTTAACAGTTGACACTGTTAGTGTTTGTGATGTAGGATGCATTTACAATGGCGGCATTTTAAAAAAGATTTGGCCCTCTCACCAGTACACACATTCAGATGTGAGCTCCACACATTTAAATGAACAAATAGGAAATTCAACAGTATTTTTTGTTTTAGTCATCTAACTTGGTAAAATTCATAGGATTCTACCATAAGTATTAGCCCCTGATTCTAGTTATTCTGAGATGAGGAATCAACTTTATCTTAAAGTCAACTAGCTAAAATGTCTTTATTTAAATAGCAAAAATAGAGTTTTACCTGACAGGTATTAAAAGTCTCACTTTCAAATTGCGTTAACTCTCAGACGACTGATGAATCATTTAGTAAGTCACAGGCAGATTTTAAAAGCTAAGTGATGCTTTAGTGCCTTGTAAGTTAAGATACTTGTGCAAAGTGGATTTAGCAAGATTCAGGACTGGCACCAGTGAGTTGGCTAGGTAAACGTCACCCGTGACTGGGAATTCAGAGTTTAGGAAGCCTAACAAGTAGTAGCTACTAACTTTATATGGTTCAATGTAAATCAGTTACTTAATCATTGACTGTGACAGAGGACAGCTACTTTCATTATATTTTCATGATGTGGTATTTTTCTCTATTTTTTCTTTTTCCAAGTAAGTATGAAATGGAAAAAATGTAGTTAAGAAAATTAAATGTGGGATTTTAAAATTTAGTTTTGTTGTAAACTAGAGATTCCAGTGAACAGTGTTAGTTTTATACTGTAGTACAGGGCACAGACTTTAACCTTTAGAAATATGTTTACCATCAGGGATTTATTTTTACTATAGAAATACTAAATGTACTGTGAAGCTTAAATACAGGAGAAAAAATGTTGGAGGGGTAATACACAAAAACAAAGGCATATTTGATGAAGTATCCTATGTTATGTGAACATAATTTTCCCCTTCTGTTTAAGACTGTATACTGTATGAGTATGTGTACTGCATGTTTACATAAAACAGTTTAATTTCGAAGGATTATTTTAAAAACTATGTTTATATATAATACCTAACAAGCTGTAAATATTGTATATTATTGATTTTTAATTTTATATAAGCAATTTTTTATTTCCCAATTCATGTACAAATCTCGTTGTGTATATAGCATAATTTCCTGGAGAACACAAATTTTGCAGTGAATTTTAAGTATTTTAATTGCAGTAAGCATCGGTTTAGCCTTAGAGATGTTGATCTTCGTTTTAAATTATTTTCCGCCATTCTCATTTTCTTCAAAGGGCAGCAATAAGCATATGCAAGTTATTTTTAATTATAGAAAGTAGGTCTACAAAGATAAGATCTAGGTTCCAATTCATTGCTTTAAGGAAAAGATGCACAATTACTGTCATTCAGTGTCTGATCACAGGACCATTTCTGTGGTCCACATGTGGCTCCCCTCTTTATAATATACAGGGTGAACTCTTTACTGATACACACAAAACAACTGTTAAAAGTGAATCCAGCACTTAACTGTCATTACACAGGATTTATTGGATTAAAAATTTGTAATATACAGTATTTTAATAAAGTTTCTGTATTCAATTTCATGCACTTATATATAAATAAACCAGTCTTTGAAAGCTTTATAGGGTGTTTGACTCTTGGTGATGTATCTTATCAGTTCATTCACTATGGACTCAAATGTCTTTTCTTGCCTGTTAAATGTCAATTTTTCTGGCTCGGTTTTACCTACAGGTTTAGGAGGTAGTGCTTAAAAGGTGAGAGGCATAAAGTCTAGTTAATAGATTTGCCTAGGGCCAATCCTGGGCCACATAGCATCTATTGAGTTACTGTTTAAAGAAGCATGCTATCAGTTTTATTAATAAATAGCTACCATTTATTGAGTGCTTATTATCTGTTAGACACTTCATATGTTTTCTTTAACACTTAAGGTAACCCTTCAAGTGTTATGTTTAATCCCCATTTTACAGATAAAGCATTTGAAGTTAAGAGAAGGTAGGAACCTTCTCAGGGTCACAGAGCTAATAATTGCCAGGCTGGGGTTTTCTTGCTCTATTACCTGTGCTTCTCCCCAACTCTGTTGTATTGGTTTCTACAGAATATTTTAGCAGCTTTTACAGAGTATTTTAGCAGTATTTTAACAGTTATGAGATAATATCTCATTACTGTCAAAAACCAGATGAAATTATGTGGTTTTGAAAAAATGTCAACTCAGGATTCAAATTGTCAAATTCGTGCATATTTCGAATTTTTGTTCAGGATTTCTCAGAGAAGTGCTGCATACCCACCTAGGTTCAACTACTATCTTGCCTGCAAAGAGATTGGAGCTGATGGAGCCAGTCACTATAAATGTTTAAAATCTTGCTAGAATGAAAACTAGCTTCACTTTAAACATTGCGCAAGTGTAATGGAGGTAAACACTTTTTCACATAGACTGATATAGTCACTCCACGTCATTACTCAGTGGAAATGTATTTTCTTCCTCCTTGGTAATTTTTTTATTCATTCATAATAATCATAAAGTTATTCAATACATTGTCTCCCTGGCCATGAATCAACATCTTGGACAAAATGTAAATCTTGAGATCCCAAAAAAGTTTTCCATTTCTTGGCTCTTGAAGTAATATTTTTGCAGTTAAAAGTTTCTCTGGGCATTTTATTTGCTGAGCATTCAAAGCAGACATTACATTTCAGATTTACTTATTTTAGACTGAATGAGTGATTGATGAGGTCTGACTCTGTTGCGCAGTCTGAAGTGCAGTTGTGTAATTAGCTCACTGCAGCCTTGACCTCCTGGGCTCAAGTGATCCTCCCTCCTCAGCCTCCCCAGTAGCTAGGACTACAGGTGTGCCACGCCTGACTAGTACATTTCAGATTTATCACCACCTACATTGACAAGACTACAGGGAAAGGTAATTAGAAGGAAGATGCTTCCTTCTAATAATGCTTTCTTCATGATATATTTAATGCTACTCTCAAGGAAGATGCTTGAGTCTTACACTGAGCCTTGTGTTTACCATTGTGAATTAGTCCTAGTCAGACTTGTGGGGAAACATTTCAGATTTACTGAATAGGTCCTTACACCATCTGTGTTTTGTGGTTGAACCCTTACTTTGTTTTTGAGAGTAGATCATTCACTATGTTGCCCAGGTTGGTCTTGAACTCCTGGGCTAAAGCAGTCCTTCCCCTTAGCCTCGTGAGTAGCTGGGATTACAGGTGTGTGCCACTATGCCCGGCTTCCAACCCTTATTAGCTCATAAAATAGTAAAGCTTCTGGGTGCAGAGGGGAAAGTAAACAGGACCCATGGCACCTACTCTTTTGAGGAGTAAAAATTGGGTTTGCCTGTAGCTTCCAAATGGAAACTTAGGAGAAGAATCTATCCTGTCTGCTCTTAATTTTTGATAATTCATTGTCAGTAGACATTCTTCTTTTGGACAATTTTATGAATACTCTTCAGGCTTGGAAGGTTCTAGGGACTGATTTGCAAAATGTAATTGCATCAGGTGGTTTTCTTGTAAAGTGAGAGTTCTGTCACTAGATGGTGCTGTGGTTCTATTTTATTTTTCTCCTTGCTTTTTTTTGCCTTGGACATTACCTATGAACTCAACTGTTACTTTTGGACTCACTTCCACATGATACATTTAATGTTAATTTTTTTCCAAAGGAAATGCACAAAAGAAAATTAAATAGGAGAAAAATGAAGGTTTCTTCATGTCATCACTAGCCAATTTAACTTTCCAAAGAATTCTTAAGATAGGTTTCAGGGTTGTTTACATATTAGAAAATCACTTTAGTTTATGATTTTTGTAAGTCATTAATCTGGACTTTGATTTATATATTTTTCTTAAATTCCAACTCTTAATGCAAAATGGTTTTATCTAATTTATTTATTTTTGTCTAATGTATTTTATTTATTAATTAGAGAGAGTCACACTGTGGGTTTCCCAGGCTAGCCTCCAACTCCTGGCCTCAAGCAATCCTCTTGCCTCAGCCTCTCGAATAGCTGGGATTACAGGTGCAAGCCATGGGAGCTTAGTGTCTAATGTAATAGTCTATGCTTTCTTAGTGACATTTAGTCTATAATTGGTCAACTTGCTGAGATAGAAGCGTTACACTCACATAAGGCAATCGGCCTTGTGACATGAGACTTGGTTTTAAATTCCTGCACTACCGTTTAGTAATTGAACTTATCCAAGTCATTTAACTTCTGCAGCAGTCAGTTCCAACATTAGTAAAATGGAATGACATCTCACGTTGCACATAGTGAGTGCATAGCAAATAACCTTTGTCCCACTGGCCTCTTTCATGTGTTGTCTGCACGTAGAGGGATAATGTCCTTCCAGACTTTGCTAGAAATTTTGGTAGTAAGTTCAGTCACCTCCGTTTCAAAGACAGAGCCAGATTCTGTGTCCTGACAGAGAACAGTGCATTTTTAGGGAGGATTTGTTTTAGATTTAAACTGTCCCGTTGAACCCTGTGCTGCTTTTGGAACAAAGCCTGCTGAGGGAAAATTTAGAAACATACCTCAATGAGAAAAAGCCTAGTTAGAAAGCAGGATGGATAAACTCGCTCAGCTAGCAAATTCCTCACATTCTCTAAACCAAATATGTACAAGATGAGGAAGCCAAAGCAGCCAGCATAAATTAATCCTGAACGGTGCCTGGGGCTTGCCCATCAGCTGTGTTCATAGTCATCAACCACCACAGATCCTGTTGCTAATGGGCTTCTCTGCTTTGTTTACTATGCTACAAAGACAAACTATTTCGTTTATACTCAGAGAGGGAGGGTTGGTCTTTTCAGCGCCAGAGTTCTGGTTTTAATAGTGTGAATTTCATTTTACATAGTGTGGCCTGCAGCAGCCATGGAGACAGACAGACATGCCCAGGCGCTCAAGAGTCTTCATTCAGGACTGAACTTCAGACACCAGATGGCTCACACCTGTAATCCCAGCACTTTGGGAGGCCAAGGTGGGTGGATCACTTGAGGTCAGGAGTTCGAGACCAGCCTGGCCAACATGGTGAACACCCCCTCCCCACTGCCCACCACCACCACCTCTACTAAAAATATAAAAAATTAGCTGGGTGTGGTGGCATGCGTCTGTAATCCCAGCTACTTGGGAGGGTGAGGTGGGAGAACTGCTTGAACCTGGGAGGTGGAGGTTGCAGTGAGCCGAGATGGCACCACTGCACTCCAGCCTGGGTGATAGAGCGAGACTCTGTCTCAAAAATAAATAAATAATGAGGACCAAATAGATTTTCATAAAACTACACTTGGCTTACTTTTTGTGGGAATCGGTATTATGGTTGATTCCAAAATGTGTTAAAAGAAGACGCTTGTGTTATCTTTGATGTGGAAAATAGGAGAAGGTACAGAGATGAGTGGGGGATGTAGGGTTGAGGAAACTACAATTTTGAGAGACTGGTGACTTTTTTTTTTTTAACTTTAAATTCTGGGATACATGTGCGAACGTGCAGGTTTGTTACATGTGTCATGGTGATTTGCTGCACCTATTGACCCATCCTCTAGATTCCCTTCCCCACCCTCCACTTCCCAACAGGCCCTGGTGTGTGATATTCCCCTCTCTGTGTCCGTAGGTTCTCATGTTCAACTCCCACTTATGAGTGAGAACATGCAGTGTTTGGATTTCTGTTCTTGTGTTTGGATTCCTGTTCTTTGCTGAGAATGATGGCTTCCAGCTTCATCCATGTCCCTGCAAAGGACATGATCTCACTCTTTTTTATGGCTGCATAGTATTCCATGGCATATATGTGCCACTTTTTTTTATCCAGTCTATCATTGATGGGCATTTGGGTTGGTTCCCTGTCTTTGCTATTGTGAACAGTGCTGCAATAAACATACATATGGATGTGTTTTTATAGTAGAATGATTTATACTCCTTTGGGTACATACCCAGTAATGAGATTGCTGGGTCAAATGGTATCTCTGGATCTAGATCCTTGAGGAATCACCACACTGTCTTCCACAGTGGTGGAACTAATTTACATTCCCATCAACCGTGTAAAAGCATTCCCATTTCTCGAGACTCGTGACTTTTGAAAGCCCTGTGCCTGTTAGCTGAGAGGGGATGATAGGAGACCTGTGTCTTCTCTCGGGTTCTGCCCTTTGTGCCCATGAGACCTCATAGTAGGCTTAATCTCTCTATGCCAATTTCTTCTCAATAAACCTGAAAACACATAAACTCCTTTTGCTTTCTCATAAATGCAAGTTGAAACTTTTAACAGGACAGCATCAACACAGGCCTGTTATGCTCAGACTTTCCTAGGCCAGGACCAGTTTGGCACCAAGCGTTTGACACTTAGCATGTCCATCGTAGTTCTGAGCTTTAGTCTATGTCCAGATTGCTTTGAAATTTGTTTAACTTGCAGGGGTTTTTTGCAAGATGAACGAGAAGGGATGAAAATTTCAAATCTAAACTCTAACTTTTGTTTTTTGTCCCTTTTTTCCAATTCAACAAGGCAGAGGTATTAGTCCCATTTTGCTGATGCAGAAACTGAGGCATACAGGTTACATGTCTTGGCCACCATCATACACAAACATATGTGTTCATATATGCACATATAAGAATATATACATACACAATGTCTTGATCTAAATTCAGCTTTTCATATAACTTCTGTATTTTTTTTTTAATTGTTGTTTTGTTTTGTTTTTTAGACAGAATTTTGCTCTTGTTGTCCAGGCTGGAGTGCAATGGTGGGATCTTGGCTCACTGCAACCTCTGCCTCCCAGCTTCAAGTGATTCTCCTACCTCAGCCTCCCAAGTAGCTGGGATTACAGGTGCCCGCCACCAAGCCTGGCTAATTTTTGTGTTTTTAGTAGAGATGGGGTTTCACCCTGTTGGCCAGGCTGTTCTCGAACTCCTGACCTCATGTGATCCACCCACCTGTGCCTCCCAAAGTGCTGGGATTATAGGTGTGAGCCACTATGCCTGGTCTGTTTTTTATTTTTTACAAGTGCCTAGAGGATATATGTAAAGCCTACATCACTGATAGGGTAATCATTGTAATAATGTTGGAATTCAATTTCTACTCTCAAACCATTTTCACATCTATAATGTCGTTCTGTCCTCACAATCTGTTTTATTTGAGGGAAAGGTGCCTGCTTCTAATAAGTGAAGAAAGCCATTTACTTGGTTAAACCAAGGTCTCTTATGAGACCTGGACTGCTGTTTGAACAGACGTGCCTGTTAAGAGCAGAACATAGGTGGCCATAGCAGCCTAATTGCCTGGACTCAGGTAATCCCCAGAGTCCCGAAGGGATCTCCTTGGAAACTGGTCTCTTCCTGGGTAACCCATGACTAGCTCATTCTCCTGCCACAATGCTTCAGCTTATGACTTAGGATGTACAAAGGCCCAAATGTTCACATGAGATCTTATTGAGGAGTTAAGTCCCAATTTCCTCTATCAGGAATATCTTAATTGTGATGGAGCTTTTCAGTCACAAGAGTTACACACCCAGGTCAGTAGAATGCTCATAGAATAGAACTCCCACAATGCTTCCTTAAGATTTTTCAATATTTAGCTTAACTAAGCAGACTATTTCACAAAGCAGCATGCTTCTCAGACTCTTGTTTCACCTTAACTAGTTCAACGCACACCAGCAATTTTCTGGCCAGGAAAAGTTGCCAAGTCAAAGCAAAATATGAAGGCCCACTGGATATTTTGAGTCCATAAAGGAAGAAAGTAAAAAGGACTTTTGGGATCATTGATATGGGAAGCCGTGTTTTCGAGATCTCTGTGAACTGGAGCCTGAAGTATATCAGGAACAGTTTCGTTGGTTGTGAGGGAAAACAATGAACAGTGTGCTGATGGACCTCAGAATCAGAATTAAGTCAAAACACACCCACCCATGACATCAGGAATCTATTTGTGTGATATTGCAGACTGTATTGGGGAAACTATTTAAAAAGCTTAAACCAAAATTTAGATTACAGTCGTGTCCATAAATAAAGACCAGCTCAACCTTGTGTCACCTACACAGTTGAAGAGACAAGAGCTATCAGATAAATTGGCAAATATCCCCAAAATAATTTGTGTTTGATGTTGAAACTTGTATCACTTTACAAGTGTCACTTTCTATTCTAAAGCATTTCTATCTCAAATGTATGCAAATTTGTATTTACCATCTCTGAAAGACGGCAGAGGAGGCCAAGTGTCAAAGGATTTCTCCACATGTGGTGTAGGTGGAGAATTAAGACAGGAATCATGTAGATTGTGTGTGTTTGTGTTTAAAGAACTGTCCCAAAAGTTAACAAAATAAGCCCTTGAAATAGGTTCTGTCATGAAAGCCGGCTTTTTCAAATGAGGATAATCCGGCTGAAAATAACTAAGAGTTGGTTTATTCTTACGTATCCATTCAGCATTTTTAATTCTGGAAAACACCAGACATGAACTTGAGAAACATCTCAGATCACTTGGTAGGACTCCAGCTTTGTGATGCACATCTCAAAGGATCCTATGGCTTTCTTGGCTGTTACTAACCCAGCCTGGTACTAGTACCAGCTTTTGTTCAAAACTATCCAAAAACTCTAGCTTTTAATACAGTAATAAATTTGGTAAAATAAAGCCTGACATCTCTCTCTCTCTCAAATTTCCCACTCTTCCCACTTTGTTAGCCACAATGACAAATGGGTCAGACTAAATGTAAATAGCATTTATTAAGTGTATTCTAAGGCAGGGTTCCCCACTGTTTTTGGCAGCAGAGACGGGTTTCGCAGAAGACAATTTTTCCACAGACAGAGTTGGGGGTGGTTTCGAGATGAAACTCTTCCATCTCAGATCATCAGGCATTAGATTCTCATAAGGAGCACACAACCTACACCCCTCACATGCACAGTTCACAATAGGGTTTGTGCTCCTATGAGAA
Organism: Cacajao melanocephalus; assembly: GCA_963573385.1. Lineage (NCBI taxonomy): Eukaryota > Metazoa > Chordata > Mammalia > Primates > Pitheciidae > Cacajao > Cacajao melanocephalus. The sequence goes on from CAUYLG010067539.1 coordinate 53,402, forward strand.
TCTAATGCCCCGCTGAGCTGAGATGAGGTGGAGCTCAGGTGGTAATGCTTGCGGGCCTGCCATTCACCTCCTGCTGGGCAGCCTGGTTCTTAACAGGCGACAGAGCAGTACCTGTCTGCAGCCTGGGGGTTGGGGACCCCTGTTCTAAAGAACAGTAACTGGGAGAGGCCCTTAAGAGAAAGAATTCCCTTGCCTTCTATATTCCTGTCTTAGAGATTCCCAGTTCCCACGTACATATTGAAGACCGTGGAAAGCTCTCAGTTATAAACCTGTTTGGCTTTGTTTAATTTCCATAAATACCCTTTTAAAACATCAATAGGAGGAATGTCCAAAGTTGATTCTGTGGTCTTCCAGGAAGCATTTGCAAGCGTATTTTTAAAGTTCATCCTAGTCCCCATCCCAAAGGTCTCTGGCCCATCACACTACACCTGAACTGGATTTTGACACCTACGTTTTTTTGTTTTTTTGTTTTTTTTGAGACAGAATCTCACTCTGTTGCCCAGGCTGGGGTGCAGTGGGGTGATCTCAGCTCACTGCAACCTCTGTCCCCTCGGTTCAAGCGATTTTTCTGCCTCAGCCTCCCGAGTAGCTGGGACTACAGACACATGCCAACACACCCAGCAGATTTTTGTATTTTTAGTAGACTCGGGCTTTTACCATGTTGGCCAGGCTGGTCTCGAACTCCTGACCTCAGGTAATCGACCCGCCTCAACCTCCTAAAGTGCTGGAATTACAGGCGTGAGCCATGGCGCTCAGCCGACATCTAAGTTTTTTACCCAAGTTTCTAATCCCACTGCTCAGTGTTGCCTCTCATTAACCTGCCAATATTTACTGACCTGATTTCTCATCCTCTGCCTGGCCCCTGGGCTCCAATACCTTCCCCACCCTATGATGTCATGTTTCACAGACTTCTCCCTGGAATTTCCTAACTTGGATGTCCTTCTGGGGCTTCCCAAACCCAAACCCATGGCTGGCACTCACTACTCATGGCCCAGGGAGTCTATGAATGTGGGACTCTCATATAAAACCCAAGTTTGCAACTGGCAAATGTTAAATGAGAGGTCTGGACCAGATGTCACAGGGTTCCACGAAAGGGAGCAGCCTGGGAAGATCAGGGACAGCTTCACAGATGACTTGGCAGGGGGCAGGCTTGAATCATGAGTGGCAGAAGTGGTGGCTTATCCTGAAGAGGGAACATCCAGATGTGGACACGGGTGAAAGAGCACCAGAAACCGACACATCGGGGGTTAGAGTGTGTGGAGGGAGTCACAGACAAGTGAGGCCACAGCGGGAAGCCGTGGAAGCCAGGACTGAGAGGTAAGCAGGTACCAGCCCGGAGCCCTGAACACCGGGAGAATGGGCCGGAATTGTATCTCATAGGCAGTTGAAACTTTTTGAAAAGGAAAAGTGTACCTCCATCTGAGATTAGAGGACAGCCAAGGGATGGGGTAGGGTTGTTCACTCTAACATCGTCTCGGCGTCTGCTTTTTAGATACAGGGGGAAAGAATGAGGGCTTCCCGGTCAGAATCTTCTATCAAATTCCACCTTTGCCACTTATGAGCTGAATCATCCTGGGAACGACTTCATCTCATTGAGTCTGTTTCCTCATTGAAGTGATTTCAAAGCTACCTCATCAGATTGTTGTGAGGCTTAAAGCTTGTAAAGTAACGTGGTACTGGAACAGAGCCTGTCTACAGACATACTTAAGGAAGTGGTGCTCTAGGGGACCGTTCTAATCAACTTTGTTCCCCTCGACACTGGCAGGCATGCTGTCTGGTCAAAGCCTGCCTTTTCTGGAATCCCTGAATCTCGCTGTCCCGCTTGCCTGCAATAGAGAGGATGGTGTTGCAAAAGTCTTAGTCCTTTTAAAACTTTCATTAATGTTTTTCAAGACAGGGTCTCTGTCTGTCATCCAGGCTGGAGTGCAGTGACACAGTCGTGGCTCACTGCAGCCTCGACCTCCAGGGCTCAGGTGATCCTCTTGCCTCAGCCTCCAGAGTAGCTGGGAATATAGGTGCACACCACCATGCCTGGCCAATTTTTAAATTTTTTGTAGAGACAGGGTCTCACTCTGTTGCTCAAGCCAGTCTCAAACTCCTGTGTCCAAGCGATCGTTCTGCCTCGGCCTCCCAAAGTGCTGGGATCACAGGTGTGAGCCACCAGGCCCGGCCCATTTCTCCTTCTTAACCTGAACTGCTGGTGGCTTGTTTTGAGACCCTCATTGGCACATTTTCTTCATTAGCATTAAGGTTAGCTGCCATCAGCAGGCAGAAGCAGCCACCTGGGCTGGCTCTGAGTATGACTTCTTGAAATCCAATCTCCCCAATTACCTCTTGTGCAAAAAAGCGGGTCAGAAGGAGGTGAAACCAATTGACCTCAACCTGGCAGGTTTTGCCTAGAGCGTGAAACAAAAATTCCCTTTGTAGCTTCTCGTTTTCTTCTTTTTAAAGTTCATTAACTGTGTAAGAGAATGCCTGATGGGAATTCTCCGTAATGTTTCTTATTTGGGCACAAGTTGAGGCCCAAGGCATTGCAGATAAATAAAAGTAAACTCTTATGTACTTAGAGTTTGAAACTACAAGACACTTAGCAAGTAGCTATTGCAGGCCAAACATTTGTTTATGTCCCTTGGTCTATTATTTCTACTATTACTCTACCTCTTGTATAAAGTTAATTTTCACCACGTGGCCCCTGCCATGCCCACCCCAGCCTCTCTCTGGACTGAAGGCACTGTTTTGCTTTCTTTTCATTGATGGCTCCTCCATCACATGTCTATGGGGGTTCTGGCCACTGAACCTACTCCTGGACCTTCACCTTCCCCAGCACCACACCCAGCGTGGCAGGCTTCTGCAGGTGAGGCTGCACCTGGGCTGGGTCCCTGGGAAAGATTTGAGTAGATCCTGAGTCATGAGGGAAGAAGCCAATGGGGAAAGAAGGGAAGTGGGAGAGAGAAGAGAAGGAGAGATCGATTGTTGGGGTGAAGTCTCAAAGCAGAGAAGAGGGGAGGGGAGGAAATCGCCCCAAGATGGGGGAGAAAAGCCTGGCCCTCATCTGATATCTATGCAATGACATGTTCCGGTGACATGAAGCAAAGGGGATGAGATTGAGTGTGGCTGAGGACAGGTAAGGAGTATTGATACAATACCAATATTCCATCATTGCAAAACGACTAACGCAGTCACACACGCCCCACACACTCACAGTGGAGAGCGGTGCTGGCCCCTGCATTTGCCCCAGTGAGAGCGCTGGGGACAGGACACGCTCCCGCTCTTGGTTTAGAGATTTGCTGTCGGTTCCTGATGTGCCTGTTGCTTATGCTTTTTTTTTTTTTTTCACTTATGAGGACTTGGGTAACTTTCTTAAAGAACATTTCTAGTCCTACATTTTAATTCTCATTTTTCCCAGACGCCCAAATTGGGCTACGATATGTAAAAGCTATATTTTACCCCTGGAACTTCCTCCTGATCATCTGCACTTGCAATGCAATCTCAGCTCCTTCACACCCAATTGATACTTTCAGACAGGGATTGCCTTCCTGGTTGTATAGAGATGTGTCTAGAGGCGGTAGGTCAAGAAGCAAACTAAAAATATCTAGATCAACAAATAATACACGGAGCAAATAGTTTGTTCTTCTACATTGGTGGGAAGGTTCTCATGAATTATCTCTGCTACGAGTAAAACATTTTTCTTTGTTGTATTAAAAACATTAAATAGTTTGCCCTGCACCAGGACTTTTGGATACACTATAATCATATTTTATAAACTGTAGATTAGATAACAGTATTGTCTCAATGCTAAATTCCCTGAATTTGATAACTATACTGTGGTTATATAAGAGGATACCCTTGTTCTCAGGCAAACTCTGGTATATTCAGCAGTGAAGAGGAATGATGCATGTAATTTACTCATGAATGCTTTAGGGGAATAAAAATATCTACCTATCTATCTATAGAAAATAATTAGCCAAATGTAGCTCAGTGTTGACACCTGGGTAGAAAGGATATGAGAGTTCTTTGTGTTATTTCAGCAACTTTTCTGTATCTTTCTATTTCAAAGAAAAAATTAAAATATTTACGTGTATACACACATATTTATAGCACACATATATAGAATAGCATTTAAAATATATTTATACAAATTGTATGTATATTTACAACACACAAGGTAATATATTTGTATTTTGATTTTAACCTTAGATTGAGTTAGCTCCAACTGGTGTTTACAATAAAAAAGCTGACTGAGGCAGGTGATTCCAGTTTGCAGTTTATTTGAAATCCACAGTATGTATTGGGGCAGCTGCCTCCTGAGCAGGCCTGCCTCGTCAGGAAATGCCGGAGCCTTGAGAGAGACTCCCTGAGTTTTCCGTGGTGAGCTGAAGCTTGGTTTCTGCCTCTCACCGTGCACAGGTAAGAACAACACCATGGCATGGGAACAAGGGGGGGTCCCCCTCTCTCTTCCTCTGCAAAATGCAAGCTAAAGCAGCTTATCTGCAACTGCCAGAGACAGCCACTAGGTTATTTTTACATGAAAACTCCTTCGTAAACAAGTCTTCAGAACCTCGGAGTTCAAATGGATGAACAAATAGTGTAAAAGCCATCTGAAAAGGTAACCGCTCGCTGTTCCTAATAAGGTGGGGAGTGCTCTGCAGTGGGCCAACAGTTAAGATGTGGAGTTTCTTTTTTCAAAAATGCCTTTTTCAAATTGACAAACAAGAATAATGTGTATTTATGGTGGGAAACATCATGCTTTGATGTATGTATACTTTGTGCAATGGCTAAACCAAGCTAAGTAATATATGCATTGCCTTATCTATACTCAGGTGTGGCTTAACAACAGATACTTTCTGAGAAATGTGTTGTTAGATGATTTCATCCTTGTGCAAATATCAGAGTGTACTTTTTTTTCATAAGTAGGAGTACATGCTACAGTAATAAAAAGTACGTGTAATCTCAGCATTTTAGGAAGCTGAGGTGGGCGGATCACCTGAGGTCAGGAGTTAGAGACCAGCCTGACCTACATGGAGAAACCCCATCTCTACTAAAAACATAAAATTAGCCAGGTGTGGTGATGTGTGCCTGTAATACCAGCTACTCGGGAAGGCTGAGGGAGGAGAATGGCTTGAACTCGGGAGGTGGAGGTTGCAGTGAGCCCAGATCGTGCCATTGCACTCCAGCCTGGGCCACCAGAGCGAAATTTCATCTTAAAAAAAAAAAAAAAAGTACAGTATCATACAGAATGAACCAGTACACAGTTGTCTGTTACCACTATCAAGTATTATGTAGTATACATCATTGTATGTGCCAGATTTTCTATGACTGGCAGTGCAGCAGGTTTGCTTACACCAGCATCACCACAAACAGGAGTAATACCTTGCACCATGTCACTAAACCACAGAACTCTTCAGCTCTGTGATAGTCTTGTGGAATGACTGTCATAGCCGGGGTCCATCATTGAACAAAACATTACTTGGCACATAACTATACTTGTTTATTTGTGGTGAGAACACTTAAAATCTACTTTCTTACTGATTTTCAAGTGTATTTTCTATTAACTATAATCACCACGTTATAAAATCGATCTCTTGAAACTCATTCCTCTAATTAGAGTTTTGTATCCTTTGGCCAACATTGCCTCTCCCCTGCCCCCCAGCCCCTGGCAACCTTCATTCACTCTGCTTTTATGAGTTAGACTTTTCCGGATTTCACATAAAAGTGAGATCTTGTGTTTTGTCTTCCTGTGTTTCATTCAGCACAATGTGCTCCAGTCTCATCCATGTTATCACAAATGATAGCATTTCATTATTTTATATGGCTGAATAGAATTCCATTGTGCAGGCCAGGTGTGGTGGCTCACACCTGTAATCCCAGCACTTTGGGAGGCCAAGGCAAACAGATCACGCGGTCAGGAATTCGAGAACAGCCTGGCCAACATGGTGAAACCTCATCTCTACCAAAAATACAAAAATTAGCTGGGTGTGGTGGCGGGCACCTGTAATCCCAGCTACTATGGAGGCTGAGGCAGGAGAATCATTTGAACCCAGGAAGCTGACATTGCAGTGAGCCGAGATCGTGCCATTGCACTCCAGCCTGAGCGACAGGGTGAGACTCCATCTCAAAAAAAAAAAAAAAAAAAATTAACTGTGTGTGAATATGCCACATTTTCTTTCTTCTTTTCATCCACTGATAGACTCTTAAATTGATTCCATATCTTAGCCATTGTGAATAGTCTGTAATGAACATGGGAGTGCAAATATGCCTTTGACATACTAGTTTTATATTCTTTGAATATACATCCAGAAGTGGGATACTGGATCATACGGTAGTTCTAGTTTTAACTTTTTGAGGAATCTCCATACTGTTCTCCGTAGTGGTTCTAATAGTTTCCATGCCCACCAACAGCATGTAAGTTTTCCTCATCAGACGTGGAGATTCTTGTCCTGTCCCTTGAGACAGTTGGGGATTCCAGCAAATGCCTTTACCTCTTTCCTCTTTATCTCGGTCTCTTTGTTTGTTTTCTTCCCTTCCCTTTTCTTTTTCTTTCGAAGCTTTGACATGTCAGGGACAGATCGGATGATCTCTGCCCAGTTCGAAAAACTCTGTGGAGAGTCCTGTCGTGTTGACACCAAGCTCCTTAAGGGAGGAGATGGTCCTGAGAAAACTAGGTTAAAAATAAGCAGAATTTGACTTTTACTTTCACCCTCCCCCGGACACGTCTACTGTCTTCCATTCACTCCTGCATTCTTGGGTTTTGTAATCTTAAAAGAAATTCCCAAGGGGACTGCTTTTGGGCTGAAGGATGTTCTCAAAACATAAAAGACCTTGAAACAAAAAAGGCATGCAACTTTTTAATATTTAAATAAAAATGTTTTTAATGGCAAAAAGAAAAAGGAACCCTCGTTGACTAGGAAATAGAAACAGGTTGAAAGTTTCATTGGATATGAGAAGAATTGGGCACCTTGATGGCAAGGGTTGGCTTCAGGGACAGTTGTGATGAGGGTGAGATTGGTCTTCAGCAGCCCCTACCTCCAGCACCCTGGATGGCCGCAGGTTCCCTGCCCAGGGCACAGCCCCCAGGCCTACCCTCCCAGTCCTCTGGCAATGCCCAGGGATGCAGCTTGTTCTCTATCCAGGTTTGGTGACAAAACATATCCAAGAAAAAATGATTCCTGACACTTGTTAAAGAATGGGAGGGCAGACTTTATTCAGAGGGACTGTTGAGGTAGATCTCAAGACTACCGCAGGGGTTTTGCAGTGAGGGTGAGAGATTGGGCTCAGCGCTTCATACACAAGGTCAGCAGATGAAAAATTCCTAGAGAAAACATCAAAGGTAACAGGAGATTCTGTCTAAAACAACCTAAAAGGATTCTGACTGAAGGCAGACCAGTGTGATCACGTTATCACCTCTGAGATGGTGGGGATGCGGAACCTGGTCAGACATCAAGGATGGGAGATTCTGGCTAAACAGATTTAGCAGGATTCTTGCTAAATTGGGCAGTGCAATGACTAACACGGAAGTCCAAAGTTCAGGGCGTAGGTGAGAAGAGAGTTCAGAGGATCTTCTAAGGGTTTGGTCAAAGAGAGAATCTTGGTCACATGGCTAGTAATTGTTTACCAAGGGAATAATGTAATAGGGTTAAATGACAAGAATGAGTTGCTTCTTAGATAGGTTCTTTCATTTTATAAACTCTCTGGTACTGATAAAGACTCACTCTTTGACCAAATTTTAATTAGGCTCCTCTAAGCCCTCTTTTTGATTAGGCCTGTGGCTCACCTCCTATCCTTGGTCTGCCCAAACAAATTTTAGCAAAGAATCCTGTTAAGTCAGTTTAGCCAGAATCTCTCTCCCGCTGAGGTCTCCTCTTATTAATTCCCAGTCACTTTCCCTTTCACTCTGCTCCTTGCTGTGAATCCCTGCACATCCTTGCTGCATTTGGGTTGAACTCAATCTCTCTCTTCTATTGCAATGGTTTTTTTAAATATAGTCCTCCTTACCATAATAACAAGTGTCAGCATAATTTTTTCTTTAACAATACCTATTAGACTCCAGGTCTTATTTTTACGGAGATAATCAGACTGAGGCTCACCTGGAAGCACATAAGGGTCTCATGGGGAGAGGGTATGCTATGGAAAGACAGGCATGAACACAGATAAATAACAAGTTGAGTACAATGATGGTGGTAGGAGTCAGTTACCATGAGAACCTAGAAAATGAGACCGTTAATCCCAAGCAGGTACACTTTGAACTATGTACTAAAGAATGAATAGAATTTTACCTGGTAGAGAAAGTGAGGAAAGAGCATTCCAGGAAGAGAAGCTTGCATAGGGATCTTCCATGTTTTGGCCCAAACAAATGGTTCTGCTAGTAGGAATTCCAGGTACCATGTGGGATGCCCCTCAAATTGCTCTACAGGGGGCAGAGCTGCTGTTCCTAACCACAGGCTATCAGGTGCCCCACCACACCTGGGGTCCTGCCCGAAGGAAAACCCCCATTTCCATCCCACATGCTACAGCGCCCTGCCTCTGCTCTTGTAAAGGGATTTACAAAAAAGGAACTCAGGCCCTTTGGCTTAAAGTGTCAAAGAGACGTTGGACTCATTCCTTAAAATATTTCATTTGTTTCTTCTGAAAGTTCCTGATAAGACCAAAGAGGGTAAAGCAGGGAAGGAAGAGTGAGAAGACAAACATTGGCACCGATGCCTGGAAAATGATTCCCTGCGGGTGGAAAATGCTGTGGTCATTTGTCCCAGGCAAAGGCTAGAAGCAAAGAAATCATGAAGAGAGGTTTATGGAAAATCCGAGCAAAATATTTTTAACTGGTTGACCTTTTAGTAAGAGTAGTATCTCCTTTAAAAGAAAAATTATCAAAAGAATGTTTTGTTCCTAGTACTGAAAAAGGAGGACGAGAAGAGGCTAAGCCAGAAGTCAGAATATCCGAGCTTGCGGTGGACTTTTTGGGGGCCTCGGCGTCCAGGAGCTCATCCTTCCGAACTCGGCAGTATCCAATCATTGCTAGCACTTGGCATTCCCATGCTCCCTGCCAGTTGAAATGTATCTGTGTGACCAGCTCTGGATTCTCAAGATATTCCCATATGGCTCCTTCCCCTCCCTTTCCTGCCTCCTTCCCTTTCTTCTTCCTTCTTTCCCGTCCTCCTTCCAAACCTCCCTAACTTGATTCTGTTGAACCTGGGTGGATTGCTTTGCTAGAATAAACTCTGACCTAATCCCACTCTGAGCTCTGCAAAATTCTCTGCTAACTGGTTCTTTCTCAAAATACTCCACTGTCCCTCAGACAAAGACAACTTCAAGTAAAATTATGGAGCATACAAGGCTTTGTTTTGTTTTCGTTCCTCTCTACCTCCACTTTTTATAGGCTTTTCATCTCCATTACTTTTTCCTCCCATCGTAAAAGCTCAAGTACTCAGTGTTCCTGTGGCTGGAAGTCCTTTCTGTAGCAGACTGTCTAGTTCCATTCTGTTTTCCAAAATGGCTTCTCCCAGTGACCTTCCACCACTCTCGTTCACTGGGATGGCTGATATTCACTAACTTTTAGAAATAGGCAGAAGGTCAAGGCAATCCACAAATGCCCACAACTGACCTCCCTCTTTGTGTGCTTCTTTTCCCATTTTGACATCTCCCCCCAGCATTGTTGAGGTATGATTGACAAATAATTGCATATATTTAAGATGTATGAAATGACGGTTTGATAGCCGTACACATGGTGAAATGATTACCACCGTCAAGCTCACCCATACATCACTCATCTAGTTACTATTTCTTCCCATGTTGATTTTAAAGGCACATTTCTAATAGCGAAATTGATAGGAACTTCCAAAGCGGGAGCACATTTCCAGCATGCACCTAATTCTATCCATCATATAGGGAATTCCCTGCTGTTCCTTTCTGTTAGTCTGGCTCCAGCTATGCCTGGGGTCATAACTTCCAAGAGACTCACAACTGCATCAGGGGAGTGGGTCATAGGGTTGAAAGCTAGATGGGGGGAACAGGTGTCAGGTTACAAAGGCGAGGTAGGTGGGGGAGTGGGCAGGCCATCCCTGCAGGGAGCAAGCTGGAGGTCCCACTTTGCTGTTGGACCAACTCTTGGAATGGATACGAAGTCTTTTTCTTTTCTCAGAAAGTCTTTTTGTACTCACTCTTCCCTGGATGCTCAAAGTTAAGCCGTTAGAAACTAGTGAGCCTTCAGGCCATGTGCACTTTCATTTTAAGGACTCTATGGGGTCCAGACCTCCCATGTGTATTCACATTCTCTCCTATTTAATCAGAGAGGGATTTGCAAACCTTTTTCACTCTTGCCAGACCCAGTGCCACATCTACACTGCCCCTCACCTGACCACCTTACTTGGCAAATGCCTCTGATTCATCCAAGGGGACCCTGCAACCTCTCTCACCACCTTGAATGTCTGCTGTTCTTACCTGTCCCTTTCTCCTTTATCTTTTAAGGAACCATGTATTCCGCCTCCTGTTATAGGAGAACGCCCCCTTATCCCTGACCTTGACCGTGAGTCCTCCAATCTCCATTGACCTTGTCCCATGACTTGTGTGTTCTTCCATTGCACTGTAACTCTCTCCCTACAGGTTATGAATAGTCTCACATCTCCTTAGACTCTGACACTGGAAAAAGGAGACTCAGGCCCCATTCTTCCTTTGAGCTGCCAGCACGTCTTCTTCCTCCCTCCCAGGGCCACACTTCTTAGAGGTGGAGTGTCCACTTCCAGCCCACACCTGCAGAAGCCTCACCCTCACTCTCTCTCACCGACTTCTTCCACGTCAGCCTTCCTGGATGCCTGGACCGAAGGACGTTTCCTCCATCGATGTCCTCTCCCTCCTCATGCCACCTTAGCCTCCCCCTTTTCAAACGGTGTTTCCCCAGCTGCAGTGGTACTTCTCTGCCTTGATTTTTCTCGTACCCCTGAAATCATTCCTATGTCTTGTTTCCTAACCCTCCTGCCTTTCCACTCCCTGCTTTTTTTTTTTAAATATATAGGCTTTGTTCATTTTCTCTATATGTACTTTCTAGCCTTATTTTTCTTTCTTCCTCGGACTTCATCTGTCACCTCTGTGAATGGCCACTAAATTGGCACTCATAGACCTACCTCACTTCTTTTCCAAACTCCAGGGTTTTCTTCCCTCCTCACCTCCCTCCCTTCCTACCTCCCATCTCCTTCCCTCTTTCAACTGCCCTTTCCTTCCTCCCAACTTCTCAATGGGTATTTATTGAGCATCTTCTGTGGGCCAGCCACTGTACCAAAAAATGGAAGGAGCAGTTCCAATAAAGCCTGGTGAGTGCTGTGATGTGGGAGGTACAGGATGTTGTGGGAACACCCGGCAGGGACACCTCCGTGTGAATGGGGTGGGAAGGTGAGGAAGCCTTTCCCTAAGAAACTGGCATTTAGAAGGAGCTAGGAGGAGAACTGAAGGTTGGGGTGAATGTTCTGGACAGAATCTGGAGGAGCTAGGTGAGGGAGCTTGGTGCATTTTGCCATCTCCTGATCTCTCACTCATTCGTTTCAATCAGAGCTTCAACTTACGAGGTGACCCTAGTGACAGACACTTCAAACTAGAGGGGTTTCAGACTGAACCAATGACCTCGTCCCACCCTTTGCATGCTGCCGTCTCAGGAAAAACCATTAGGATGTATTCTTCCCCAAGTCTCTATAATGCCATATCGAACTCGCCCCTCATATTGGTTCTACACGAGCAGCATTTTTCATCCTTCCCCTTCTGCCATTTCCTCGTGCTCGGCGGAGACTTCCAGTTTATTCTGTGCTGGATGAATGCCCATGCTTCTGCTTAGTGATGGCTGCCTGACATCCACCTTGAATCATATCCCCCGCTTCCTCAAAAACCATCAGCCAACCAGAGAACAAAATTTGAACTTTTCCCTCCGACAATCTGTTCCTTTTTTTTTTTTTTTTTTTTTTTTGGATATGGAGTTTCACTCTGTTGTCCAGGCTGGAGTGCAGTGGCACAATCACAGCTCACCGCAGCCTCAATCTCTCAGGTTCGAGTGATCCATCCTCCTGCCCCAGCCTACTGAGTAGCTTGGACCACAGGTGCATGCCATCACACCTGGCTTTATTTTTTATGTGATGGGGTCTCTCCGTGTTTCCCAGGATGGTGTAGAACTCCTGGGCTCAAGTGATTCACCCACCTTGGACTCCAAAAGTGCTGGGATGACAGGCATAAGCTGTGTCTGGCCTCATAATCTATTTCTAATGTGTAGTTGGGGCAATGTCCTGCACCTGCCGTGATAGGAGCAGGCACATACTTGCTTTTCTACCCGCAGGCTCTGCACGGGCCATTCCCTCCCCTGGGATACCCTTCTCTTCCATGGGCTCTCTTTCTCTTAAAGTTTAAAGAAATTGTGATAAAATACACTTAAAACTGACAATTTAAACCATTTTTAAGTGCACAGTGCGGTGGCATTCAGTTCATTCATATTGCTGTGCTACCATCACCACCATCCATCACCAGAGCTTTTACATCTTCTCAAACCAAAACTCTGTAACCATGAAACACTCTCCCTCCCTCTCAGCTCCAGCCCCAGGCATCCCCCCTTCTACTTTGTCTCTCTGAATTTGACTACTTTAGATACCTCATATACGTGGATTCGTGCAGCATTTGTTCTTTTATGACTCTTATTTTACTCAGCATGATGTCCCTAAGGTTTATCGATGTTGCAAGTGTCAGAATTTCCTTCCTTTTTAAGGCTGAATAGTATTCCATTGTATGCATGTACCATATTTTGTTTATCCAGTCATTGCTGTCAGATGCTTGGGTGTTTCTACCTTGTAGCTATTGTGACTAATGCTGCTATGAATACGGGTGTATAAATATCTCTTCAAGTCTCTGCTTTCAATTCTTTTGGGTGTATACCCAGAGGTGGGATTCCTGGATCAAGCGGTAATTCTATTTTTAATTTTCTGAGGAGCTGCCATACTGTTTTCCATAGCAGCTGTACCATTTTACATCCCCACCAACAGTTCACGCAAAGCTTTCAGTATCTCCACATTCTAGCCAACCGTTGTTAATTTTCTGGGTTGTTTTTATTTTTTATTTTTTTAGATAGTAGACACCTACACCCGTGGGTATGGTTCCACGGAATACAAAGAATATAAAGATTTTGAAATCTTTATATTATTTTAAAGTCAGTTGATTTTTGTTTCTAATAAAGACAAGGCATGCTCGTTAGAATGAATCCAAAGTTTCCCTAAAAGTAAAGACCGCTGGCACTAGAGTGATTGTGACGTTGCCATGACTCCACAGCCCCAAACCTTTTCTTACCCCCAAACCTCTGAACTCTTGTTCTTATCTTCCCTACCTGCTGCCCCTGAAAGTGGGGATGATATCAGTGGTGTGCCCCAGGCCGGCTTTTCCAATTATTCACAGTATGTCCGTTTATATGGTTATTGCCTGTGCCTTACTGGTTATTTACTATTTAGAATATTTGTCCTGCCTAGGAGTCCTTCCTCCAGGATACCTCAAAATCTGTAATTGTGTAAGACAGGAGAGGTTCTGAAGCAGCAGCTATGAGCCAAGAAAAATACCACTCAAAAGACTTTTCATTTGGTTCATTTAGTAAGAATTGCATCTTCAAGATCCTGCTCCCAGGGCCTGGGTGGTGACAGCCCACCTCCCTGCCCTCTTCTACTCCCCTCTCCCGATGGAAGTCACTTCTTCCTTCTTTGTGCTCCTATGGCACTTTATTTGGGTCTGTAATTAAACATTATTATTAATATAAACACTCTGCCCTTTATTATTTGTGTCTGTCTCTCTTTGTCTCTGCAATGACTATTGGTTTTTCATTTCCTGTAGTGATTCAAAATATGTACCAGGCATGGGATGCATACTGACTGAATCCACCTGCACTGGGATGACTCCTGCAGAAGGCATTGGCCCTGTCTCATTCCTGCACTTATTTGGGGTCACATACAATATTGAGCTACCCCGAGGACACTTGTGTGAGTTCCAGCAGCAGCAGCCAATCAGCTAATCATCTTTTTTCCAGTCCAGGCGAGGTTGACTGGGACCCTGGGTTTGGTTGTGCCACTTAGAAACACAGAGAATTACTTCTTGGGGTCTCTCAGCCAACCAAAGTCACTTCTTTCTTAAGATCAGGCTTTTCTGCAGAGGACTCTTAGGAGCAGAAGCTCTTAGATCAGAAGAGAACAGGGTGATAGAGAATCAGGTTTTCCTTCTGAGATCTTTTTTTTTTTTCAAGTCCCATCCTAAAGGCTTCACAGAGGCTGAGGTCCAAGAATCCTGATCAGAATTCAAACCAGGTTCCCATGAACATTGGCTCATCCACAAAGTTAGTAGGCTTGGTAACAGCCAGGCCTTGAATTCCCAAAGTCTTAGGTTGACCTACCCAGGGAGTAGTTGGAGAGACATATGATAAGGGCCATGCCCTGGAAAGCTGGGCCAGAGCACCTATCAGTTGATCAAGATTGCAGGAGATGAGGTGAGAGAGAAAAGAAACAGAATAACCAAGAAGTCACCCTCCTAAATTGGAGCAAGGTACCAAATGACCTAAAGTACTGTGGTGGCAGGGCTGACAGATCGGATACAGAAGGATGGGGAAGTTGTCAGCACCAGAGAGCTGATGCAGGTCAGTTGTGTGGTACAGGGCTGACCATACAGTGAGGATGGGTGCTTCCTTACAGGGTAGCATGGGAGAGAAGGTTTTCTTGCAGTCAGAAATTTAATCCCCTGGCAAAAGCAATAATACCAGGATGACTTAACCTAGCTGGTAAAGTGGGAAGGAGGGAAGGACGAGGGGAGGGGTGAGGATGGATGGATCAGAATCTGTGCTTCAGGCAAATCATGCATACGTACGATTTTGTGGATTATGTCATGGTTAGAGGCAGGAGGGCCCTGATCAGCAGGTTTTCACTATTCCACGTGTCCCTAGACACATTCTTGACTTTCAAAATTTCATCACAGAGATGAAAGGCTCTATGGAAGAATAGAATAGCAAAGAAGAAGAAGTAGAAGAAGAAGAAGAGGAATGAGGAAGAGAAGGAGGGGGAAGTGGAGGAGTGGGAGGGGAGGGGGAAGTGGAGGAGG